>BGPR01001686.1:137887-186032 GCA_013235015.1 Araneus ventricosus | reverse complement strand
TTCCAAATCCATCAAAGGATTTCTAAAACTTAATCTAGATATCTATGCTGAAATCTTATGTGAAAAGCACTCATAATAAATGATTATAGTAATGATATATGATTTCATATTAGATTGGCTATAGAGCGGTGAACAAACAAATGTACCAACTCATCGAAATAATCAAATCAAAACAAAACCCAATGACAATTTTCCGGAACTCTCAAAAATTGAGATAGATGAAGGTTTGTTGCTTAATTTTAAAATTCCTTTACGTCGTTCACTTAATCTCTAACTTGCACCTTTATATTCCAAAGCATTTCGTGTGCCTGTCAACCACTTTGGGCAAGTAGTTTCATTACTTTTAAAAGACGTATCTATATTTCTAGAATCCAGTTGTTGATGAAGATGCTTCCAGTATTCGTCCTTCAAATCTGTGTTCCCGGATCTGTCCTGGATGACCTGAAATCTGATTAGAAGAGCCTGACGAAATTCCTTCAAGAAACGACACTTTACAATGGATTCAACCCGAACACTCTGGAGAAAACACAGACTAATAAAGACGTAAATTTGATTGAGTACAGAACAAGAACTGCCAATAAATATCCAAAACAAAATCGAGACATTGACGTGCATTTTTGCAGTTCACAGCAAGTCAACATGATCAAGGTAAGTCAAGATCATAGATGCTGAGTAATTAGATTTAACTGCTGTAGAAATCATCCAAACAACTATTTTAAAATGCCTTTGCTTCGCTTAACAGCTAACGGACAATCCAAAGTGCTCTTGTAAACAATAATCTCAACTACACGTAATATAATAAATGCCAATGAAACAATAAAAGTATCATTATAATAGGAAAATATAGAAAACAACGTCTGAAAGACTTTTATGCAGTAAACACGGGATTTCTTAATGAACCAATTGTAAACCAAAATCTGAAGTCTATTAAATCAGGAATTGTGTTAAGTCTAACAAAGTCTAATATGCAACGTTAGGATATTGAAATACGCAAATGTAAAAATGTTTTATGTAGTAACAAAATACTCCTCTTTACCACCGAGCAGTTAAGAAAATTTCCAAACAGAGCTTTTCCCTAGCTACATCATTGCATTTAGTCAAATTTGAACAATAACCAAAGTTCACGTTGATGTGAGATCTGGTAAATCCTGAAAATTTATTCCATTTCAGTTTTGAGACGAACAATTGGTCAATCTTTTCAATCGATCAAATAAGGTTTTCTTTGACTAACCTGGCTGAAACTTAGGAGGGAAGATGATAAAATTGTTTAAAGCACTCAAAGAGCTATGACATTTATGCCATCCAATGATAAAGTTCTATGCTTAATTACTCTTTAAAAATTTTTCTTGGAATTCTGAGAATCTGAAATAATTAAGTTAAAGATAGTTTATATTTCAAAACTCTTTTTCAAAATGAGATTCTGTAGAGACAAACATGTATTTTCCCATTTTGCTATTTGAAGGTAAGATTTGTGATCCCTTTTGACAGCCTGTTCTGTCAAAATGGGACTCAAAAAGTATACTTTGTTCCTTTCTAAATTGGGAAGAGAAATATAACTGGTCAAAAAACAAGATTATATAAGAGTGGACAAGACAATTGTATTAAACTCTTCTATAGTCTTCTCAAATGGCTCATTGGGACTTTTCTCCAACATGTCTGGCGCGACTGTAATCACATATAAAAAGTAGCCAAAACAAAAATCACAAGGCTGGGAGAGGGGGGACACTATATGGTCTCTATATCAATTATACTATATCTCTACAGCCTGCGTAGAGCCTCTGTAGCCCCTCGATCACTTGCATCTGCTTAGCAATCAATCTACCTATCGAACATGGATAGTGAAAATGTATGCTAATAAGAGGAAAAAAAAATAATCAACCGTGATTGCAAGATCAGTTCAGCAGAATGTAACTTAACTACTGATATAGCTGTATCAGCTGTGTAAACAAGGTATAAATGTTGTTTATACAGTCTGTGCCAAAAAGGGTTCTCCTGAAAAGGTTAATCTCTAGAGTACTAAATGAATAAATTGTTCATATGCACCCATAAATTGATTACACGTATTATCATTAATAATGGATTATAATCATGATTCCACTTCTTCGGCAGCTGAAAATGATTCTCCCTCCTTATCCAATTGGCCAGGATCTTTCGCGGATTTGCATGGCTTCTGCCCCTATTTTACAAACCTCTGTGTGGGAGCATGATTCGTTTTGAAACACACCATCTATTCCAGTTGTGGATTTTCTAGCACCCCATCAACTGTGTATGGAATTCTGGTGATGCGTATTCCACATGTGTTTTTGGAAGAAAATAGAGATATTCAAATTCACCAGACATGATCCAAAACATGGGAACTTGGAATATTTCTTTTTATCTTTGTTCAGTGGAAACATGCTGGACTTCAAAATAATTCTTTATGAACAAAGTACAGGGTGAGCGTAAGGATTTTTCTTAATCACAAAACGCATTAGCATGAAATAACTGCTAAGATAGTCATGTAAAGATTTTCAAAATTGCATAGTCATATTATCAAAGTTTTTTTTATCGTCGCCAAACTAGCGAAACTTACTCCATAAATTTCATCAGTGATTCGTAAGTGATCATTAATTTTAACGAAATTTCGAAGGAAAAAGGAGATAAGTGTTTTGTTGTTCCATGAAACAAGCATTAGTTTGCTTGAAAAGATGCTTATGAATGATAAATTTGCAGATTAAGAAAGACTAAAACAGAAGGGATTTTGACGGCTTAGTTCTCGTTCCTACGGATCACCTTTTGTCTCTAATTGTATTATTTTGCAAAATTCCTGTATATGCCTCTAAGAATTTCTTAATGATTTATAAAGCAATATTGGAATCGTTCTAATTAGAATCTCAGAACCTATATATATTTATTTTGTGACTAAAACGTTGTTTGCAACACTACAGCGTTCTATTAAATTTTTTCTTCTTCTTGATATATTTTATTATATTTATTATCGTCATTTCTCTTTGTATTAAAAAATCTCAACCTTATTTCTGCATATTTATTATTTCATTTTATCTTTAGTTTCGTGTAAGTAAACGTATGACAATGCAGCATATTTTTAAAATAAGACAAGTATGACATTAGTAGATTAGATATTCATGGACTTTAAAATGCAGACTACTTAAAAAGACGTAAATATTTAAATTATTCAATAATCCATTCACAAAATGTTAGTCCAGAGGTTTGAAGCAAGGAGGCCTGTCCTTCAGCTTATACTGCCTGTCATAAGCATCACACACGTTTCCTGTTCTGTATCCAGAACACGCCCATTTGTCAAAAAAACCTATTAAAAAAATTGATTTATTGTAAGTCAAGGTAGTCGTTAGGAACAGAGTTCCCAACCTGTGGTGCACGGGATCTTGAAGGAAAGTAGTTGGTAATGATGGAAAACACAAACATGTAGGATAAAAATAAAAAGATTTTATTTCCCAACGTCGTGAAAAGTTATATTATGGGAGTTCGAAACCTATGGTGAAAGCAGGGAATCGGAAACTCAGTGTTAAAACAACAAATATTTTGATACCTTTCCTGAACCGCAGAAACTTAGCGGAAAGAGCAAACTCGTCTTATGAATATATTATTAATAACATATATCTCAGTAATCTTGAGGCAGCTCCAGAAATGAGATTCTATCTGTCTTATTTGAACTCTAAATTTATCAATCTACGAAACAAGCTATGATTACATGGAGATTGGTTCTTAGTTTGAATGAGCGAAGTAACAACGATACAATAGTGATGTTTTCATCACAAATAAAATGAAAAATTATTTAAGGCCGTCCTCATTTGTTGACGTGAAACTAATATTGATTAAGAAATGAATCACAATAAAAAGAAAAAATGAAAAGAAAAAAACCTAGAAATGTTATTAAATAATCTGGTAGTTGACTCTGCTGACATGTTTTAACATCATTAATATCATGAATTTATAGCAATGGGATGATTTAAGGGGCGTTACTGAGGGGAGTACTAAAATAAAAAAAAGATTAATCAATGGTTGGAATATGAGTTTAGGAACCGCTGCTTAGATCTCAGATGGGAGTGGAAACACTTGATGCTCTATGCATACCTTAAATTTTATCCTTCGAAATCAATTGTCAGAGTAATCTTTCATCTTTAAACTTTAACAAAAATCGCCGTTTTAAATGTAATTGCATGCACTTTATCATAATTGATGTCATTATCTTATTTATCTAAATTTGGAAGTAGTGAGAAATTTTAATATAATGAAAATAAGGAGAAAAAAAAGCCACAGCCTGCTTGATATATAAAATTTATTGAAATAGAAGAACTCGATTTCTTCTATTATCCAATACTTATAGAAAAATCAGAAAATAATTTCTTATCTAAAATATGCTTTGTCTAGATTTTCTTCTTTTCTAGCGTTTTCACACAAACTTGTCCGAGGTTCTCTACTAGCTCTGATGGATCGATGGTATACAGAATTCTACGTCCATGGCTATGGCTGCAGCCAGTCTTTCTAATGGCGCGATATCACCCTTATAGGTAATGAGATATGCCATACAAACATTAAACGAAGCTTCCGCTGTAGGTATAAAATTCAAAGAATCTAGTGTACTTAGGCTTTGCCATAGTATTATAGTAGTGCTTCTATCTCGTACTATATACATAAGATCGTTTTGGGAAACCCAATGACAAAAAGAAAGAGAAATATTTCTACTGGGCCGTTCTAAATATATCGTAAGTATTGCTTTTTGGGTATTTTAACCCCTCCCTCTGTCAGCAAAATAAACAAATCGCAAACCCCTTGATAATTACGTAAGCAAACTGCAACCCCCTGTTCTTTTTTTTTTTTACAAAACGGTACAGTAATAATCTAATTTTTAAAAATTTTAGACTTGAATTCAAAACCTAACTAGGCTTTAAAATGAAAAAATGTAAGTCTAATTTCTTACACTTCAAGTTTGTTACAAAAAATCAGCTTATTTTCTTTTGCCAAATTCTTATTTTTTTTCAAATTTAATTTTTTAAATTAAATTATTTGTAAGTACAAGAGATTTCTGGAAATAAAGTGATTTTCAATGTCTTACGTAAGCATCCATACTCCCCTCCCCTGTGCAAAAAATAAGCAACTAAATCGCAAACCCCCTCCCCCCCCCCTTGGGTGCTTACGTAATATTTGAACTGCCCCACTGTTCTGATATAATGAATATTCAAAGAGAAAGAGTTGTAGTCTTCAAAAATATTCCACTTCAAGATGTTGATAATTACCTACATTTTAGATGTGTCTGAGTCTATGGGAAATCATCTTCGAAATTATATCTGTCTATCTACAAGTATGAAAACACGATATTTCAATAAATTGAATAAAACATTTTTTAATAACACAAGTTTATTAGTGTACTAAAAAGTAACTTTCTTTTTTATTTAAATTATCTTGTGCCTTTTGATACTTAATTTTATTCCAATATTTTAAGTATTATGGAATCTTGTCATCAATTCTTTCTTAAATTCACTAACAGGTGGAGCCACGTATCTTTACTAAAAATTTATTTGAATAGACCGGGCTAACCAGCAATTAAGTTCTGAGAAAATTAAAATAGTGTATTCTCATCGAGAGAGCACAGCGAGTGAAAAATTAGTTTTAAAATTTAATATTTACAAACATGAAACAAGTAATGTTAAATGAAAGTGTATAAAACGCAAAGATAGAGATGATTGATATTTAGGATGTGGTGTCCGTATCTAAACTAGACTCTTTTCAAGCTTTGAATCAAAACCATCAACCAGATGATGGATTTCACTTCAATTAAGAACATACTCGATGTTATTCAGAAAGCTTCGACAAAGTGTGAAAAGTAGCCATATTTATAAAGGTTTTTTGCATGTACGTATCCATTCAGGCTGAATGAAATATTGTATACATTTTTAATTAGTTCATTTACTTGTTTGCAAGTTGCTAATCAAATCTGAGAAAAATATTACTACATTTTTATTGAGTACGCTTATGTACTTGAGCGTTGACCCATCTTTCATTAAAAGTACCATATATATCTATTTATTTATGCGCAAGACGTTGTTGCTGACATTAAGAATATATATTTTTTAACAAATCACGAAAATAAGATGAAAACACAGCAATCGAATTAGAAGTTTTGAATACATAATATTTTAAATTTAATATGGCGTAAAAACCAATTTATACGGCTAATACGCTGTAAGGCACCAAACTTACAAAGTGAAAAAGCAATAGACGCAAACTATCAGTGGAAGAGGAGATTTTGGTTACTTTTAGAGGTCTTTTACGGATGTTACTCGAGATAGCTTGGCTGTATGACACCTAAACAAAATCGGTTTTGACCACAGATAATAATTAAAATCCTTATGTAGAAGTATACCTGAAAGAAGATGGGAGACGACTCTTGATATATTTTATTTTTAAATATCTTTAATTGCGTGCATTACCATTTAATGTTTTTATTTTAAGTGATTTGATAAAATGGATATATTTTACAGGGTGAAAGGTATGCATGTCAACATGTGCTTTGCTCTACCAAATCTTTTTGATTCATTCATCAAAACATTGGTTGTATCTATTTGTCCCATTTTCATCAACAAAGCTGAATACAATATCATTTTTCCGTTGAAAAAGAAAATACGAATGTTGCTTCAAGAAACTGGATTTCTACACATGCAGTGCACTAAACCGGATACTTTTGGTAAGTGTTGCTGAATAAAAATCTCCAACCTCTTCAGAAAGAGATAAAGTTTTTTTTTATTATTGAAAATAAGTAAAGAGCATAAACACTAAAATATATGATTTGAATACAAGCTGTCCCAAAATTTGTGCACATACTTTGAATAGCTATTACATGAAGACTAACTACCGTCAACAAAGTTAGCTCCCTTACATAAATTAATAAATATTTAGAATCTTGTCAATTATCGGAAATGGTCGAAACATTGGCATTGACCATACACTTCTGAGCTGATGATGCCGACGGTTACAATTTTCGTCTCCCTTCGACCATGTGTTTATCAGAATTCCATCCAGACTGGCCTTTAATAAAATTTTAATTAAAATAAATTAATGCATTAGCACAGATGCTAATTAAATTAAATATTGATTGAGTTATGAACCGGATGTAGGTAAATTATTATTTATGCAATAGCTAATGCAATAGCTTTAGAATAATTATATTTGTTTTAATTTTGCAACTCTTATTCATTTGCTTATCACTTTCATAATTTTCTTCGTAAGTTTTATTTGAAGAAAAATATCTTTTTGAGGCTAAGATATTTTATTCTGTGCTGATTTAAATGAAAGCATCAGAAGCAAAACAAAGCTGATTCATATATATATGTTACCGTTAAAGTATGAAATCCGTTATTCTATAGAATATCTAGTTATTCTATAGAATAACTGATCAAGTCAGTTAAAGTGTTATATAAACTTTTATTTTACACTTTAACTAGTTATTCTATAGAATAACGGTCCACGCATCGTTCAAGTGTAAAATAGCCGACATGATGCAGCCTGTTTGTTAGTCAGATTAGTTATTTGTATTTTCAGCATCTGAAGTGGGCGCCGGGCAAATTTTTTTAACTTTAAATACATCCTACGGCTTCGCTAGCAGCGGAAGATGGAACCTAGTAGTTTCGCTAGCTCATTGAATGTAAGGAATCTGCGTTTATAGTGGAATTTGTCCATAACTTCGTTCCCAATAGAGATACCGAGACAATTCCTGTATATTCTTGAACCTTCATTTTGTCGCGAAATTCGCCAAATTTGTCGCCAAGTTGCCTAAACAGTCGCCAAGGTCGACTGTCATTGACTTCCTTTCAATACGTATTCCTGTAAATCTCTCTTTCCAACTATCAGAATAATATGGCGAGAAAGCGGCATTACAGTTTTATGACACTGTTATAGTGGTTTTAATTTTCCATCGGTTATGGCTGATATGCAATCAAAAGCTATAAAAAAGCGGACTTGTTTTAATGTCAGAATGTTTATTTTACACTTTAACGGCCTGTCATTAGTTATTCTATAGAATACCTAGTTATTTCATAGAATAACTAGGTAAAGCATGAAATAAATAATTTATTTTACACTTTAACTGACTTGATCAGTTAATCTGTAGAATAACTAGTTATTCTATAGAATAACTGAATTATACGCTTTAACGGTGACATATATATATAAATTTTACAATATTTTTGCTAGGACATGCAGTGTTTTCATTGTAGCGAGCAAAGTTTGCGTAGCAAACCCGGGAAGATTGCAACGCAATCCTCCTGGTGTTTGGCGAGCTTCCACGAGCAGGGGCAGAGCCCCCTAGTAATAGCTAATTTTATTTTTAAAAAATAGATTGCGCCTACTTTAGGGGCTTATCTCTTTCCCTCCGCGGATCCATTTCCATACACATATACGGTTAATCAAACTTTTTATATTACAAGTATTTAAGTTATCGTTACGCACTTATTACAAGTATTTAAACCAGTATACTGTCTTAAATACTTCCAGTATATTTTTATACTGGTTCAAAATTTCCAGTATGTTTTCATACTGGTATCAAAATTTCCAGTATGTTTGAAAACTGGTATCAAAATTTCCAGTATGTTTGAAAACTGGTATCAGAATTTCCAGTATGGTATCATACCGGCTTCAAAATTTCCAGTATGGTATCATACCGGTTTCAAAATTTCCAGTATAATTTCATACCGGCGTCAAAATTTCCAAATTTCCAAAAATTTTTTTCCAATTTTTTCAAATGGAAGTATTCAATTTATGCTTACTGTATTATTAGTATACATTTAAAAGTGTAATTAAAGTGTTCGAAATTGTACTTTTGGGGCAATTAAGTTCTCTCTACAATAAAATTTGCATTATAATTCAAATCTTCTGAGTAGTTCTATTAGTATAGTTGTGAGTGAATTACTCTGAGCAACACTGAAATTTTCTGAAATATGAAAATAGTTACTTCTTTCTAATTTTAAGGCTCTAACATAAAATAGATAATAATATTGGCAATTCGGTTCTTGTTTAGTAGAAACGGAGGTGGTCGGTTTCCTTGAAATACATGTAAAAATCTTAGGAATAAGAGCCTATTTTGATCTTTCACTGTCATATTCGTGTTCAGGAACCCAAAATTAGTAATTAGTAATAAATTAAATTTAGAGAAATTAAAATTTAAAATTAGAGAGAAATTTTCAGCGAAATTTGTTGTCCTGCGTTGTAGACATTTTGTGCATAATTTATCCATGATTTCCTTTTTCATTAGGATATGCCATGACAGTCGTCTTCCTAAGTTTCCTTGAAATACATATAAAAATGTTAGGAATGAGAGTCAATTTCAAGCTTTCATTGCGTGTTCAGCAACCCAAAATTAATAATAAATAGCTATTTTAATCTCAGAGAAAAAAAATCAGCGAATTTTTTGTCCTGTGTTATAGAAATTTTGTGCATAATTTACCCATGATTTTCTTTTTTCATTAGGATATGCCATGACAGACAGCCCTACAGCATTGGCAATTCACGTCTTGGAAAGGTTTCACTTCAAAAAGAACTCGGACCATTTGGAGTTGCAAGATGGAGATTTAACAGGGAAGTTCTTGGATGATCTCTTAACCTTGGTCACGATATTGTGGACTAGCAATGATTTCACAAACGGCGCAAGATTCTTTAAGCAATGCATATCTGATGTATTGCAACGAACGCACGAAAAGTAAGTAGTTATTTCGCTGTTTTACGCTAATGGAAGGCTGTATGCGTAACGCGTGTGTATTCAAAAAAACTTATATTTCTTCAGTTTTTATTTATTTATAAAAAGAACAGAATGAACACGTGAAAATAAATAATTTATGTTAACTTGCATTAATCTGAAGAAAAAATTTTTGTCTTCAGTATATTTGGTGTTGATTTAAAATAGAGAATGAAATTCTTGGCAATATTTGTTAAAACTTACTTTGTTAATTAACGTTGCTTTACGAATAGCGACTTCCAAATATATTTTTTCGCTCGTTCACCACTTATTTATATGAGAAAAGTACCGGGTAGACAGAATACAGATTCAATAAGCATGCCACGTTACTATTTGTTACCGTCAGATTTTTTGATTTTTCGCGCCTCTTTTCAAACTGTTATCGTGTGATACTCTCTTTCTGAAAACTGGACATTTCTGAGTCCTGAAGCTGTGCTTGGGGACAACGGGACAGTTTACCTAAGAACGGGATGTATGGTCCTATGTAAAAACATTTGTATATATCTATTTTACATCGTATTTAGCTTTATAAAATAAGATAATAAAATGAATAGATGACAAATTGATGCTTAAAACGTTTTAGCTAATTAAAAATGCGTTTTTAGTGACATAATGAATAAACTTAGTCATTTAAATAAAATGTTAAAAGAAACACTTTTTTACACGTTTTTATTTATGGAGACTTCCTTCATATTTAAAAAGATGGAATTTTGTAATCGATCTGAAAATCCGTACATTTGCGTGTATCCGATAACACAACTATAATATTTTCAGAACTGAATTATCAATTAATCACTCCATTTTAATTCCGTCTGAAAGGCGCTATCAAGTAGTGAATTTGAAAAAAAAATGATTGCAAGATCTCATAATTACTAAAGTATAGAATTATGAAATATATTAAAGACTGGAAAGTAGAAGAAAATAAAAGAAAAGGCTTTAAAAATAAGCTTTTATTAGTTTTCTGAGTAGTAGAATATATATTTATATACAGTGGTACCTCCGAAAAGCGGACAGTCACGAGACCAAAAGTTTTGTCCGTTTTTAGGAGGTGTCCGCTATTGGGGAGGACAAACTTTTTATAAAAAAAGTTTTTTCACTTCTGTTTGATATATGAAACATATATTTTTTATCTTGCTTGTTAGAATAATTTTGAAATGTTTGCCAAAATAATTGAAAGTTTTCAAAAATACCTGTCCGCTATCCAGAGGGAATAACATGGATTTTTCCTATATAGAAGGACTGGGTCTCGTAAAAATGTCCGTTAATTAGAGGTGTCCGCTATTCGGGAGTGTCCGTTAAGGGAGGTACCACTGTATATAGGGTTCCCACTTAAATAAGGACCAATCCTTTTAACTTCAGAAGGACAGCAGTTATAGTCATTTAAATGGTGTCTAGGTATAGTAAAACATCTATTATGATGTCACAAGACATGGACAAAAGGAAAAGATGCTATTTTTCGGGCAAAAAATGACCCCATTAAATGTTTCCCGTGGGAATAACTCAAACAGCAGGTGTATGGACCTTTCCACCAACATTGTGGGACATTCAGTGGCGTATTAATGTTGCTTGTGCTAGCGCACGCAAACAAGTGCAAAGTGAAATTAAAACAAGGGCTCAAATCTGTATTGTAGATGACTTTAAACACCGAAAATAAAGGTATTTCTTGTGATAACTCATTTTTTTCTCTTTTTAACCTGTTTTGAGACGTTACAGTTTCGGAAATCGAGAACAAACATCCTTTTAAACGTTCTATTCTTCGTATCAATGCACACAAGGTGCGTTTTTGTACTAAATCGATGAAGCTTTAAACCTTTGTAATTGACATTTTCCCGCTATTTTAAACCGTTTTCGAGATAGAAACGCTAACTCCGAAGTTCTCCACCAGGTGGCGTTTTAAATGGTTTTATCACATAGCGCGTAGACATTTTACTATACCTATACACTAATTTCATGACTATAGCTGCCGTCCTTCTGAAGTTAAGAGGCGATGGTCATTATTTATGTGGGATCCCTGTATATCAGATCTGGAGGGCAAATCGAAAACTGCAAAATCGTCAGACGCTGAAAACAGTATGATAAAGAAATTAACCCAGAATGAATATTATAAGAAAGGAAAATTTCTAAGTATTCATTAAAAATTAAAGTATATTAAAAACTAAGTAAGTACTAAAGTATAAGAAAATCATCCGCCATGGTATGACGGGTGCAAATTGCCTCTTCATTCCAAAGATTTCCCGTCAAATCTGATGTGTTTAAATGGATATATATGCGAGAGATATATTTAGCATTGATTGAAAACAAAGAAAATAAACATATGTATTATGACAGGAAATATTTTTTATTTACATATTTCTTTATTCCAAAAACCTCTTGGTAAACAACATTCAGTGTGGAGTATTTTTCGTTGTTTAACAATTTTCCTTGTATTTCCGATGTGTTTGAGTAAATTTTAATGTTGCCAAAAAATATTATCAAATTATATCATCACGATTGCACTAAATAATTAAATGCATCGTGGCGTCCAAACTATATCACGCGCATGATATACCACTGACGTAATTTACTACTTTCTATTAAAAAAAAGGAAATTAATTTGAAATATATGATTAATACAATTTAACATTTCTCGGGAACTATTGATCATAGCGAGATAAATTTAATATCAATAGATAGCAAATTTTATTTCACTATTTTAGAACTACTAAATTTGAAATTAGAACAACAATTACTCTTTTAAATTTAAAATTACTGAAATTTAGGTTCTCTAACAATGAAATAATGCTGTTTAACGTCTCGCAGTGCTATGGCGCGAGTTTTAATGTTGTTGACGTCAGAGCGTTACCGAGAGATCTGGGCTATTATAATAGTAATGTTATTAAAATTCTAGCTTGCTTACAATATTATTTATATCTGTACCATACTCTTTTACGATGCCTGCTTTCACCTGCAGATTTTTGATAAAATATTTTTTTGGGGGGTGGATTAACAATAGCAAGTTTTTTTAAAGTAAAGTTTCTTACTTTTAATGATCAGTGTTGAAGACTGAATGACTCAAGCTTTCATTCTTGTTAGCATACATTAATTCTACCATTATTTTACCTATCTGAATTCAATTCGCTTTGCGATAAAAGAAAATATGAGCAATTCAAGAAAATTATAAGCAAAATCCAAAAAATAACTAAATGAATAACAAAAATCTTAAGTTCAATTGTTTGTTAAGTATCGTAAAGCATAAGGAAATAAAAACATATTATCTAATCTTTTTACAGTGGAATACCTTTGATTGTCCCAAGTGGAGTTGCTTTTTTTCCTGATGAAATATTCATGCTTCCGAAATATATGATGGAAAGTATGGTAGAAGATCTGGTATCTTATACTGTTATGCCTAGAGGGGGACATTTTTCAGCCATAGAGGAACCTCAACTATTAGCTAAAGATATTTGCAAATTTGTGCAATTAGTAGAAAATCGATCTGCCTTAAAAATTAAATCACTTAGATAAATAAGTAATGTGGCTCATAAGAACTGATGAAATTAATGTAAATATTGACATTTTTGCTGTAATGAAAATATTTGCATGAACATTGATTTAAAAATGTATTGATGTGTAATTATGTATTTCATTTAAGTTCACTTCGTGAGGAAGATTTGTGTTTAATGTTATTATAGTTAGTGGTTTCAGTGTTATCTGTACTTTTATACATCAAAATTATTAATCATTATTTTTATTAGTTTTATGTGATGGTCAAATGGTTAACATTAAAAATAATTCTTTTTATAAAAAAAAAGCTGTTAAAATTGTGAATATATGTAATACATGTACAAAAGAAGCTTTATCTTATCCATCAATTAATTTCTTAATGTTTTCTTTTTTTCATTCAGAACTTAAATTGCTTAATATCTAAAACTATATAACGAACGAATATCGTAAAAGATTTCACAAAGTTTAATGGACGTTTAGTTTTGTGATTTACAGACAGACGTTTTTTTAAAAAGTGAAAGAAACACTTGCAAACAGATAATCTTTCCAACTAGTATTGAAAGATAGCACCATGAACAGTTAATATTAAGCATTCTAAAGAAATAATTTTCGGTTTCAAATTCCATTCTTTGACAAGTCACTCTGATAGGGGCAAATGAGAAGATACATTTAAATTTAAATAGTTATCTAAATAGAGAATCATTCTTGGTCACATATATATGGTTTTATAATTTACGCTTTCAAGAACAAATCGGAAAGAATTCGCAAATGAATTATGCACACAACTTTCCTAGATTAGGAAATGAAGATTCTCGTACACGCACAAAATTAAACAAAAAATATTTTAAAAAACCTGCTTTAATAAAAATAGATGACAAAATATTTTATAAACAGTTTGATTTTGGCTTATTAGCTCAAGAGTCTTTCGGTGGCTATACTGCGGTAGACTAAATACCAATTTACGTCTATCTAAATTATTATATCTAATTATATATTAATTATCATATCTAATTAGAATTATTGAAATCACGTTACTGTACATAAGTATTAAGATATTTCTGACATCCATCTATTCGGTTATTCGCCACAGCCCTGTTCCGAAAGAATTCCTGGTCAATCGAAGTTTTAATGTACTCGAATTCTAGGAATTCACGTTTATTATTGTTCGGGGCATTTTAAATTTAACACTTTATGAAGCTCACCAATGGCCCAGTGGGTTAAAACATGGTATGGCCAAGAAACTTGAATTCCAGGAAAAAAGTCACGGACCCGATCCTCTGATCCTTCCACGTGACTAAACCAGCACAGCAACATGAGCTAATCTGGTTCCGCAACGTCGCTTCCAACAAAGGCTCTCGACTTAAAATCCAACGATTGCTACACCATCTTAATGATTTTCCAAGAGCTTTTTCGAATAAATCCATGATCATCTTTCACTTCAAGCCTTTTCCATTACCTGCAAGCCGACATGGGGAATTTTTTGCGCCCTCTTCGTCGAAGTGACAGCGCACCTGAACATTCTCCGCTTCCACACAAAAGAACTTCCACTTTATGGAGAAAAGAACAATCAACAGAACAGACACACATGTGCTTTAACACTCGCATTTTAGTTTGTTTTTGTGGACTTCTTTATTTAATTAGGTTTTTCTCTCTCTTGTTTGTTGATATTGAACACTTCATACTCATATTTCTTTCCTTTTTACAGTTTTTGTTTGTATATGGTTTTATATGATACTCCCATTTGTTTCTTGTATATTATCCCAGATTTTTAGATTCGTATTTTTGTATCCTTTTCCACCTCTCTGCCTTCGCCATTACTTGCTAGACAGTTAAGGAGCGTCTTCCGATATCTCTTCCGCTTCATGTCCGCCACACTGTTTAAATAACCAAAAGGTTATAGTCGCAGGGGCATGAAGTGGTTTTCTGCTCTGTTCCCATAACCATTCAAAAGTTGGTAGACCAATATCCGCTTTAGCAATGAATTACTTTAAGAGTAATAAGAGCAGCAGGCTGGTTGTTGCGGTTCTCCCAGGATTTCCTCCAAGCAAAACACAAATGTGAGCCAGTTTTTGCATAAAAGTCTTCAGGAAAGCAACCTACCTCCTTAAATTGGAGCTACTTCAGTAGGGATGTGGAGGAACCAGAACGCGGCAGAATCCGCTTCGGCACTCCATTTTTTTTCTTTATTTTTTATGCTAGATATCGGAAAATAATTGTAAAAAAGTAAAAAATGTAAGATACCTCCTTAAAGCATGGAGATCTTCGTTGAATCCTTACCCTCGAAAATATGATTGCCATTTAAAATTATCAAAAGTAATAAGTCGCTGGCAAGCAGTGGCAGGAAAGCCTTAAAAATATAAAGGTGACAAACATTTAAGTGTATTTTATGATTTGATTCTCTAAACCAATGACGTTTTCTATATTACTTACCCAAGTAATGATTTTAAAACATCGAAATTACTTAGTTTGAATATAACTTGAAATTAACAGAAGTTAAACAATCTTTAAAATTTTCATTATAACCATGTCTTTAAATATAGTATGCATTATGGAAATGCTAGATCGAAAGTAAAATATAAAGTAATAACTGCAACTTGTGCATTGTTTTACTGATGGTATTTCATTATTTCAATATCTAGATAAAATATTTATACTTTTTTAAAATTGTGATCCTCTGCTTACCCTTTCTATCATCCGCTCCATCTGTCCCTTCACCCACCTCCTCCAAAGATACTATCCAGGTCTGATAGTTCTGGCACTGATTAATTTTCGGTTACACCACTATACCTCAAGTTTGACCAACAACTTTCCTCTTTACTACGAGTCTTTGATTCAAGAACGTGGCTAGATATGTTAGACCAGATGTGATTAGAGCCACCAATTCCAAGCGAATTTCAAAAGACTGATTTTCCCAATACTTTGAGTGAAACAAACCACGTTATGATTTATTGCTAACCCTTTGTATGCACCAACGACACCAAAGCCTGTACTAATATTATAGAAACTTTAATAAGGCTGAGCAAGTTTTTGACAATTAAGTTTTCACTAAGATAGATTTCCGTCCATAACAGACACCAGCAATATAAAGCAAAATTACTTTTCAACAATTAATATTTCACAGGATTTTTGCATGTAGGGTATACTGGACAGTCTACAATAACTTTGATATAGAACAACATAACGAACTAATTAATTAATTAACACACTTCAACATTTATTTTGAATATTATCAACACATACACAATCCTAAAATACTATAATGCTTCGCATTTTCACAATGAGTAACAATGAATATGACCACAGTTTTACAGAAAACAGAACATGGTACATGTCACAAGAAACAACATAAAACTATATAAATGTATGCTTAGTAACAGATGCATTTAGTGTTCACAACAACCATTTTAAAGCACACTGTATACAACATAACATGCTGTGCCACGTAGAAAAACTATGTGGCACAAGTATATATAATACAATGAGCACAGAATATGAACTTGACCACCAACAAATTGTTGAGGTTAAGTAATTTGCAGCAAATGTTTGTTAGCTTCTTCAACGAGGTATCTGGTAGAAGCTTCAGGAAAATTTTTCATCTGGAGTAACAACTTCTAAAGTCTTTTGCAGAAACTTTGTAATTTTCACTGAAAAGAATAAGTTCATATGTTAGCAAAATTTGTATTATATTCTCTGTTTATTAAACTTATTATTAATGCTGAAAGTAAAACATTTTATAAAATTGTTTATCTTTAGAATAAAATTAATAGGTGGAATAAAAATTCAGAAATTGTTACTTTTCATTACGATGCAAACCGTTTTAATATTTTATGTCTGCAAAATTCTGATTACTATGGTCTTGCACTTCGCAATGCATTAATTGTTTTGAAAAGTAATCGTAATAAGTTAAGAATATTTAAATCATATTTAGTAAAAGTGTTTATGTTTGTTTAGTTTCGCTTCCAGTTCAATTAACCATGTGGTGGCAAAAAGAAAAACCCTTTCGGTTCTAGCAAAGCGTTCATACCAGAATGAATAATTTCTTCTACTTAAGTAAAGGATAAGGAATATTTATCTCCTATTAAGAGAGGTTTTATAAAAGTGGTCTTATTTCCACTGCTTAAATTGATATCTATTAAGTATTCTAGTTTGTCACAGCCTGCTTTTAATATTTACAAATCTTGAATGCTAAATCAAAAGGTTAAAAAATGAATAAAGTCCACCTATTCTTAAGTAATGAGTTAGAAACAATACAATGTTTCTGATTGCTTTAAATAATCAACAATATTTATTACCACAAAAATATATTACTTTAAATATTATCTATAGCTAAAATTATGGCTATAACCTCCTTTCCATGTTTTTTATAGGTGCATTTACAATAAAATATAAGGTGTGCCCAAATGAAGAGGAAACTAGTTATATGTGAAGACATTTTAATAACAATATTCTAATTACAGTTCATGTGGATCAGTACAACTATAAATAATCGCCATTGACAATGATACACTGATCCCAGCGCGTAGGAAGGGAGTGGATGGCTTCAGTGTAGAAACTCCTGGGTCACGCAAACACCCATTCCAGCCGTCTTCTGATTCTCTGACAGATGCTTGGGCACCCACTGTGCACAATCTTTGCCATAACCAAGCTTTTTGTGGATTATGCGATGCACAGTTCCTTTGCTTATCGACAGTTCAACAGCAATTTCACTCGTGGTGATCCGAAGATTTTTCCGTATGAGCTCATCCACAGCAATCGTGGCACTGTTGGTCACCAAAGTGCGCCTGCCCAGGGAGTGGCAAGTCCTTGATGCTTACGCGTCCCGCCTCATAACGCTGACACCAACGGTATATGGTGAACCGTGCGAGACACTACTCTCCGTACACCTCTTTCAACCTACGATAAATTTTGTGAAGCATGCTCCCCTTCTGCGGGAAGAAATTGGATACCTCCCCTTTGTACTGATCTGGAGGAATCCGTCATGCAGCGAAATGCAAAAACAACTCTCCAGAAATGAGGATATTGATGCGAAGCCGTTAAATACGCAGGTGCAACTGGAAATACCACCACGCCATCTATCGGCTAGCACCTTAACTCACTGGGAATTGATACAGCTAATTTCTCCTTTTCATTTGGCCACACCTCATATTATAATGAAAGATTAAATCTGCTACACAATTTTCGAGTGACAGCACATGCAAATCTGACCTGAAAAGTTTAAATATTTATTCCGTTCAGCCAATTTCATTAATTATACTAATTCTTATTGAAAACTAGTGTAAATTATAAAAAACTTAAATGAAATATGAAAATGACTACAGTCATCGATTTAAATGATTAAAATTTCGAAAAACATCACACTTTAATTATCTATTTATATTCTAATCTCAGTTTGGGAAAAATTTAATTGAATGAAATGATTCATTTAAATCTCAGGGTGATTCATAAATATCAGAAGCTACCGAGCCAATTCGATCCACACACATAGCAATGAGATTTTACCCACATCTGGCTCTTGTGATAAAAGTGTTCCCTTTTCTATAATGTTCCAATAGAACTTGCATTTGCTTTGAAGAAGAGTTTCAACACGCTTTTATTTAAATTGTCTACTTTCATGTCTGTAAGATGGAATTTTGTAATCTATTTTTCGCTGACTTCCTGTTATACTGGAATTCTGACAGTTTTTCACAGTTTTACGTCCCAATGAGATGCAATGTCTTAATCTTTTCTGAACTGAATTATCAGTTAATCAATTTATTTGTATTTTAGTTAAATTTTGATTCCATATGAGAGGCTCAATCTGGTAATGAATTTTCAAAAACACTGATTGCAAGATTCCATAATATTTAAAATAATGAGCTTTGAAATATATTGAAGACTAAAAAAGGTGATAATAAGACCGGCCTCTCAACCTCGTAAAATTGCTTTTACTACAGTCCATGTTGTAAACGGCCGTGGAGAAGGTGACACTTTTCTCCTTTATGCAAGTTTCTTAGGAGAGTCAATTTATGTACTTCTATTATGTATATTATTTATGTGTCTATTCATTTGTTTTAATCTAGGATTATATTAATTTTTACGATTGATGTTTTCTGAGGAGATAAAGAACTTTTTAAATGTTAATTCATCTGCCATTATGCAGAAACAAAACCCCTTTTTGAATACCATTGGGAATCTTTTCCCCCTGATGAGCGACATTCTTTCCAGTACCCTTCTCGTTTTGTGCGTTTATAGTTATTTTTACTTTTGACGCAGCATAAGTGCGAAATAGAAATAAACTTTTTTTTTATTTTCTACACTTTTCTGACCCTCATTTTCTGTAATTTGTTTTCGGGCGTCGGTAATTTATCTAGTATTTTTTTATGCGCCATTTTTTTTTCTAATTTTTTTATTTCTATTAGTTCAACATATAACATTCCCAAGAGATTTTACATATTGTATCTAAAAAAAGGCATTCCTTACCAGTCATTGAATTTTTTGGCACAGAGTATGTTTTGGATTTGTAGAAGAACACCAAGTACACTGGCAAACCAGCCAGCATGACAAGCAAGACCATTCCAGTTTCGAAGGGTTCGGCGAACATGGGGACAACCGTGAGGAAGATGCAGCAGACAAGAAAGACGATGGGGCAGATGAGGGACACCTTTATAGGCCTGTGAAGGTGAGGTTGCTTGACCCTCAGCACCATCATTCCCAGGATGACAAGTCCGGTCCACAGCCACTGAGCGAAACTCAAGTAGTTGATGAGAGCGTAGATGTCACTCGTGCATAACATCATCAATGACATAAAACACTGCAACAAATAAAAATAGGTGATAGAACGGGGCAAATAGGTGATTAGAGCGGTAGAAGACATTTAAATAAAAAAAATCCACCTTTTAACACATTAATAAAAGGTGTTTCTAAAAACTGCTTTATTATATTTATTTAGACCAGAGTCGTCATCGGTGGCAAAAACAAGTGTAAATGGTCCTGAGTTGGGTTGTTTTCGCCTCTTAATCATGTTTAACTTTAAAAAGTGACATACAAGCACCAATATTTTATCTTCGTTCCACCCCTAAGATTGGTACTTGGGGTATTTTATCACCTGAAAAACATATTGGAATTGTAAATACTGATGATATAGCTTTATTCTAAGGAGAAACAACGTGTTACGAGAAATACCATTTCCCTTTTGAAGCTCCACAATTTCTTCGTCTTTCTCTTAGTACTCTTTTCGCCACGTGTTGAAATCGTTAATTCTATAAAATATTATCCTTTGATAAGGGTATTCAGACCCCTTGTATGTATTATTTCAATAGATCTGATCCTGTCATTCATTTTGAATACCAGCTAAATGCGTCTTTGATAAAAATAAAAAAAGTACAAATAATGATTTTTCTCCGAACAAAGTGAAAAATAATAAGGAAGCAACTTTTCAAAATTATTTTTATTTTTATTACATGTTCTTAAGTTAACGCGAGTCGTTTGACTTTTCAAGCAACCGAAGTCATTATTAAAACTTCTTTGCTCGAAGGGATGAGTATAGGGATACTCAGAAATAAAAAGTCTAATCCAGGGATATGGGATAGAAAAAGAATAGGAACAATTGCTCTAGCCTATCATGAAGAAAGTGAAACATCAATTGCAAAATTCCAAATTTACAAACCTGAAAAAAGTCAAATTTGGTATAGAAACTCTTTTAATTTCGATTTCTCTTTTCGTGAAGTGCTTACCGTCAAAAGTAAAGCTGGTACTGGAGTACATCTTCGAATACTAATCATACCAAGAATTTCAGGAAGTTGACCTTCATGGGCACCCGTGGCAAAGAATCTGAAAAGCAACCAGTCAATAATGCATGTACTGAAAAAACAGTTAAGAATGTTAAGAACAGGTACAGTTAAGAATTTTTTTACTACACAAAAATGCTATTATCCTACTGATTGTTTCAAAATGCCAGGACTTTTTGACAATTTTACTCCGGAAAGGGGTGACAATCAGTGAGTAAGATGAGCAACTTTCCGGAGTTCTTTATGAGGTCACGCTAAGTAAAATGCAAACACCTCCCCCTCTGTTTTGCACTTCACTCCTATTTCGGTGAAATGACTCCGCCTGGCTCATGCGCAGAAGCGCGGAGGATTTAGGAATCCGAGAATTATCTGTTTCATAAAAAGCAACTTATACTATTTTTATATTGGTACAAGTTGCTTTTATGACAGGTTAATTGATTAGAGTAGCATTCCGTTTTAAAATCTACACGAAGACGATGCAGTCTCTCCAAATTTCTACAACACGCCAACAGAAGAACGTTTGGATTTGAACTTGAACGTGAACTGGGCATGCGTATAAAGTGTAATGTTGGTGGAATCTTGCTTCTGAGCATCCTGACCGCTCCACGCTAAAACCGGTCATCAGTGTGAAAACCTTATCAGAATTGGAGTCGAAGGCTGGATATGGACTGCCAGGCCATAAATCAACACCGTCGGGAGTAGATACGAATGTGGTGAAGAGACTTGGGGTGCGTAGTTCACCTAAGAAGAGGTAAGTCGAAGTGACTGTTAGCGGATTTGCGTTGCGTGAAGTGGTCGTGAATGATCTGCCTAAAGCTGAAAAATAGAATAACGTGGAGTGTCACCAACGCATTTGAATGGAGAGCAGCGCGACTAACACCAAGACTGTCCGGTCTCAAAGTAGAGCCCCCAAACCTTTGCAAGCAAGTCAAGATTTGCCTTCATAAACAGTTTCAAAATATCAAATAATTCTGAGTAATGCATTATTTTATAAATAACCTCTCCAGTTATTTTATTTATGGTTGAATGTGTTTATTTCAGTAAGGCAATTCAATTTTACTTTACCTTGCGGATGTAAAAAGATTTCCATTCACCCCGCCGAAGGTTGATAGCGCTACGAAGATAGGCATGCACCATGCCACTTCCTTACCAAACAGAATATTTGAGAAAGTCTGCAAAGAAGAGATTCTAAATTAAATGTGGTTTAAGTTTACAGAGATAAAATTCAGGAAAATACTCAAGAGATTAAAGTACGATTGCATTTCCATCGATTAATTAGCTCTACATGTTTGTTAACCGTCGAATGTGTACGTTGTAAAAATATATGCGTCGGGAGTTTTGTAGGTAAAGCAACTATAAATATTTAAAAAGTAAGATGCGACGTAACTTAATTAACAAAGCAAAAGAGGCGATATTAATTTCACGAATATTTATCTCAAATCTAGGCATTAAAATACAGTAGAGTCTCCCTACAACGAAGTCTCCCTACAGCGAATTTCTCGCTATAACGAAATGTTTAATCGGAATGTTAAATAACGTTCAAAATATTCACCATATAACGAAGTGGTTTTCTCCTTATAACGAATTTTTCAGACCTTTATCTTTTCGATTTTTGTCATTTTTGAAGAAAGTTGCTAATTTCTGTGCAAACAAATCGCTCACACGTGCTTGTTTCTGAAACGTCTCGCATTGTTCATTCCAGCGATAACAAATAATAATAGAATGCTATGTGAAGGGTAATGCAGTTGTGGGGACCTGGGTTTCTACAGAGAGAGCAACATTTCTACGGGTCAAGATTCCAAGAATCGGGGTGGAGCGGGGGTGGAAACAGAAAATGGATGTGACAATACGCATTTTATGTTTATCCGTACTAGTACATATTATTCTCTAAATTGGTGAATTGTCTTCACTTTTGAGCATTTTATTTATACAATAAAAATAAGTATAATTTTAACAAAGTTGTCATAAATATTACTTCAAGAAAGTCATAATTGAATTGAATTATAATTGAAAGTCATAATTAAATATTTTTGAACTTATCGCGCATACTAAAAGGTCTGTAACATTTACAAATAACTGCAAAAATCTCTAATCTCCGTATAACGAAATTTTCTCTATAGCTAATTTTTCAACTGGAACCAAGCGATTTCGTTATAGGGAGATTCCACTGTATTACCAAATATATGGCGTGGCTTGAGAAAAAAATTCATGAGACTTTATATTCAACGAATACGAATACGAAGGTAACAAATAGAACTGAGGAAGTAGAAAAATAGAATGAAGATTACTATGACGATGGTTATTAACAGAATTTTAACAAATAAACATACAACTGGGTTTATATAATATAGAAATAGCCATCGTTTGTTAAAAATAAATATCATTCTTCAGATACGTGTAATTAAAATTTCAAATGTTTATTGTTATGAAATAAGGCGTTACTTTTTGTAGATAATTACTATCAATAACAGGGGTGATTGTGGCTTCATGAAAAAATACCTGAAATTTTAGCAGGAAAATTAAGTGTAGGGAACGGATATATATTCATTCATTACGGCGTAGATTCAACTTTTGCATGCAATTTGTAATATGCTTTTTTCACATAGGAAATTGAATTAATTTATTTTGTCTTAGTGCATGAGTTTTTAATAACATTCTATAACACACATGAAAAGAAACCATCAAAATTGATAACAAAACAATATTAAAAATATAATAACATTTTGCATGAATAGCATTTATGAATATATATAAGTCCCGTAAATTCTTATCGGACCATTCGTAAGTGAGGTAGTTATTCTTAGTTATGGTATGGCATTTGCTAAAAAAATCATTTGGATTGACTTAGCATAATCCAAAGTAAACAGCAAGAATATATGAAAAAAAAAATTTCTCACTAAACCTAAATTTTTTTTCCTGGTATGCATTATAATTTGTGTAGACCGTAGCAGAAGCCGAAATTGCGTAGAAACTACGAAGAATCCGTAGTAGTTTTGAGTTTTTGGCCCTATTAAGTTTTAAAAAACAGGTTTATCAGAAAATACCGGAATTCCGGTATTAAGGCTGAAGAAAATACCGTATTTCCGGTATAATACCGGAACACAATCACCCCTGCAATAAATAAGAATCATTAACATTTAAACGGAGATTTCCCCCACGGTCCACTATTAAAGAGGAAAACAAGATTATAATTATTTTTAATTTTTTTAAAATTGCCTATAAAATCATTATTCTAAAAACAAAAAAATAGGATTTTAGTTCCAATTACTGTCAGTAGGTAAACAGTATTAGCACATTTCAATTAATGATCTTCAGAATTTGTGGAGCAATTGGATTTTCCGTACAGAACAACTGCTAAGAATTTACTCTTTCAGAAAATGCTTAGTACTTGGAGAAACCACTTCCCTTCTATAATTAAACGGAAATTATGTTTTAATAGCCCTAATTTTGTTTCTAATTAACGCAGAAATGACATTGGAATTCTGTAATTCTATGGGAACCTTCTTTCTAAGAAATCAATGAAAGGGAAACTAACCCTTTTAAACGAATTTAGAACATTTTTACCAAAACGTTGATCTTAAATAATGTAGCCACATTAATGAAAATTCATCAAATAAATTAAGCAGATTTTTTTTATCTATCATAATGATTTACAATCGTAATAAATAACCTACGAAAGAATCTGTGAAGAAATGTGCTCAAGAAAATTGTCATTGGGGTTCGTATTTTCAAATAATGTTATCAGGTGACCTGCTAACGATGTAAACGTGCTTTTCTACTCATTAAATAGCGATACAGCATGCAGAGAAGTAGTTTATATAAAGAAAAGGTGAAAAAAGAGAAGTTTGAAAAAAGAAGAGAAATTTCATCGCCCAGATTTATTGCGAGAGGAAATTTACGACAGTTTTTCTCTATAGCATTCAATATCACCGCATTTCTGCCTTGAGAAAAAATATAGAAGACTGTGCTTACAAAATGACACGAAAAGATGATATTTGTAAAAATGGTATTTCGCTACCTCGAGAAGGAGCAGAAATGTAGTGAAATTGACAGCGATATCGAATATTTGTGATAAAATTAGTCGTAAAATAATTTTAGATGGCGAAATTTCTGAACTTTTTCTAAGCTCTTCAATCGGAATTTCTTTAACATTCTGTGAATAGCCTCAAAGAGTATCTTAATAAAATTTCAAGTTTGTAAGTGAAAAAATTTGAAAAGTTACATCTTCAGTATACAGGACATTGCGCCACAATGGCTGTCAAGGCAGAATATTAAGGAGTTTGAAAAATTGTCATTTTAGCAAATATTTCACATGTAAAATAAGTTTATTTTTCCAACACGTTGACAAAAAAAAATAAGTTTTAAAACAGATTAGATAATCAAAGTTAGCTTGCAACACTGAAGACAAACACTATCTGTATGGTGACAACTCAAAATATGCACCGAGTTGGTTTATATGTAGGGTTGCCATACGTCCCGTATATACGGAACTGTCATCGTATTACAATTGTCCTGTTTTCTGGAATGGGAAGAAATAGAAATAATATTGCATATTTACAAGTAATGCATATTTACAAGTAATAAACATCGATATTGGCTACACTGAGATACTATTTAACCAGTTTGTATGTCTAAAAGATTATTTAGAGAAAAATACCAACCAAAACAGCGAAGTAACTTTGAGATTGAGAATGAAAGAGAAATGGCCAAAATATTTTACAGATAAAAAGTATATTGATCAGAAGTCAAGTCTGTGTGTAAAGCTCTGCGAATACGTATTTGCCATTCCAGCCTACGATGGAAATGTGGAGAGAATATTTTCCCTAATGTCAACTCAATGATTGGACGAAAGAAACACGTTGTCAGTGGAGCCAATTGAAGCAATTTTGATTTATTTTTATAATTTTAAAATGACTTGCGCCCAATTTTATAATTATGCGGAAGAAAAAAATGATATAATTAAGAAAGTAAAACCAACTTTAAAATATGACTGGGCTAAAAAGAATTAGCCTTGCATCTTTTTTATTATTCTACCTATTCATTTATTAAATTGATTAAACTTTATTGATTTTTTTCAGAGTAAAACAAACCATTACCTACCCACTTTTTTCAGGTTTTATTTGTTTAGAACTAAAATGTCCCGTATCAACGCTTGGCAAATATAGCAACCCTAATTATACGGTGCAGCAGACATACATTTTGGATATAATATTTCTTCTAAAAAAGATGAAACATCACACAAACTTCAATGTAAAATGTCTACTAAAGTTTATAAAATATTATACAAGCATTTTTTATGGTAAAAATAAAGGATTAAGTACAAATAATAACACACAAAAAAACAGCAGCAGAACTCGTCTATAGGAAGAACAGTAATGGTTTGGAAAAACTAAATAAGCGAAATAATGCCATCCACGAAACGAGACATTCAAGCAAAGGTTATAATAACATGAAAGTTGAGAGTCCACTAAAAAATGTAATTTCATCAATTATTAAATAACCACAAGCTGTTCAAATTTGATGCCCACTATACTGAACGTCATGTAAGAAAGGGTTAAGCTTGTTTACTTCACCTAAATTACCTGTTCCGGGAAGGGACAAACCTTGAGGGGCGATAGGAAGGGGGGCCTCGGCGCCAGAGGGACCCCTTTCTTTGGTGTTGAGAAATCACCGACATTTACCAGGGCACCCGACCCCAGGGCTGTACATAAATGGCGTTGTGACTGGTTATTGACCCCATCGATGTTTATGGGATGGAGGGGGATCTTCACAAGGGATGTACCAATATGTGAGGATTTAAAGCCTGAGGCGCTTGAAATGGGGTCTCTTTGTATATTCCTCCACTATGGGTCTCTTGCGTATCGTTCTCAGCGCCTCTGTTGCTTTCCGTGGGGGTCTTGCAGGGCCTCCTAGAGAGAGCAAACCAGTTTTATAGAAGAGTGCTCGTCTCGTCTCGGCGGCCCCGGGTCTTGTCAGTTAGGTTATGCCGTGTGCCCTTGCGATTGGTTGGGCTATACACTTGTGTCGGCTAAACAACCTTGAGCACGGGGACAATTCTCACAGACCTCTATTGCCGATGACGAGACGACCTTATGACTGTTCTTTGCATAAGACGCTGGAAATGGAGTCCATTTTGTGTGGTTGTCATGCCATTCATGCTATGTACATCAACAGAAGGGACGGGATGATTCTTCATGGTTACCTAAATTATCGTTCATCATGCTCTATTGTTAGTGATGAGTACGCATAAATTTTGTTTTTCGTCCCATTCATTCATAAATCATAGGCGAAATTAAAGTCTTTTTAATTTAAAAATAGAAATAAAGTGATAATAGATATTATGTTAAATAATAGATATGTCTAAGTCAAGCAAGTGGAAAAGTTTAAAATAGTTTTGCTTTGAAAGACAGTGGAACCTCGCATAGCGAGCATAATTCGTTCCAGGATCTTACTCGTAATGCAAAACACTCGTTAAGCGAAACGATTTTTCCCATATAAATTAATGTAAAATACGATAATGCGTTCCATGCCGAAAAAAAATACTCAAAAATTTTTATGTATAACATTTATTTAAAGAAAATTATGTATGGTGCCCACTTAAATAAGTGCCACCCCCTCTTAACTTGAGAACGACGGACACTATAATCATGAAAGAAGCGACTAGATATAGTAAAATGTGTGTGTGCAAGCACCATCTGGTAGCAAACTCCGGAGTTAGCGTTCGTATCTCGAAAATAAATGTAAAATGTAAATTGCAAAGTTGTAGAGCGTTATCATATTAATACTAAGAAAACGCTAAAAATGCACATTTGATTATTAGCGATTTCCGAAACTGTGGCGTCACAAAACGGTTTACAAAGAGAAATATCAATTAGTTATCACAATCTATATACATATGAAACGCTTATGTGGACGCAAAGTAGGGCCGAATTTGATAATCGCCGTTTGGCAACAGCTCGCAAGTTTGGTTTGTTTCCTTTTTAATCAGCGGAACACTTAAATTGGTTTGAAGTCTGAAACAAAGAAATTTTTTTTTGAGTTAGATCGTTTGAATTAAATAAATTTGAGTCGTACAGTTTGGATTAGACGAATGAATGTGTGTTTAATACTGAATGTCATTTTTAGCTAAAAGTTTCTGAAAAATTGGTTTATTCATCTCTCGACACCTCAAATTTTCTGAGTCTTTTTTTAAAAAATAATAATTATCCAGAGAAAAATAGTGTACATTCCTTCACTTAATAATAATTGGAGTGAGTGTGTTTACATGTGCGGAAGCAACATTTCTTTTTAAAAAGTGCATGTTTAAGATTTTGCTGGAAAAAACGATGTTTGAAAATTTTGAAAAAGGCTATCTAATCAATTTTAAAATGCTAAGGGTAAATAATTATTATGGGTTTTAATTTTGAATAGTTAATATGAACATGTTTCAAGCCACTTTTTTCTATAAACTGTCCTTTTTCAAATAAAAGGTTGCGAGATGGTCTACATCATTTTTCGACAAATTAGAATTTTCTGAGATTTAAAACACAAATGACTACACTGAGAAAAATACTATATCTTTCTTGACTAAATAATTATTGGAATAAGCATGTATGCAAGTGCGCAAGCTTTTGTGAGCAATATTTAATTGAAAAGTGGGAATGTTTCAAATTTTGGTGGAAAATGCAATTTTTTTTTAAAAAATTGTTGAAGATTTGGAAAAAGGCTATCTTATCAGTTTTAAACTTAAAACTTTGGTGGAATGAAGTTATGTTGAAATAAACTGCTGAAGAATTAGTCAAAAGTGTATGCAGTAGTAAGAAGTTTTAAATGACTGATTTCTGATTGAAGAAAATAATTTTGATTTTTAATCATCTTTGAATTATAAATATTAACATTCAACATTCTTTCTAACATTTGCATAAATATATTTCTCTATACTACCAGAAGATTTTAATTGTAGAAACTGGTGAAAAATTAATTTTAGGAGTTCATGCAATTTCAAATAATTTAAATTTATTTTTAGTAATTAATGTACTTATAATTTCCTAACATTAGCAGAAATTCATAACTGTATGGTGAGCGAGCGAAGCGAGCTGGGATCACGTGGTGATTCCGAAAGAATCACATTGTGATTCTTGGGGAATGGAGCAAGCAGGGAGTGTAATATATATATACAAAGATTTTACAAGAACCGTGCTAGAACACGCAGTGCCTTCATTGTAGCGAGCGAAGAGAGCAGGGTTTGCGTGGCAATCCTCCTAGGGGGTTGGCGAGATTTAGTGAGCAGAGCCTCCTAGTATACCTTAATTTTCGGTGCCCAAAGTGCTCTCCGTTATCTACAAGACAGATACGAGTCCTTGTTTGAATTTCAGTTTGCACATGTTTTAGCCTATAGTTGGGTGTACTAGCACAAGCAGCAGTAATATGTCATCGAAAGTGGCGGGATGATAACATACAGCTGCTGTTTGAATTATTCCCACAGGAAAAAGTATAATGGGGTCGTTTTTGTGTCCGAAAAAGTACTCTTTTCCCCTTTTCTTGTGACGTTACAATTTCGGAAAATGCGAACAAACAAATGAGCATTTTAGGTTTTCTATTCTTTGTATTAATGTGTACAAGGTGTCTTTTTGTACTAAATCGACAACATTGTGATTGGCATTTATCACCTATTTTGTACCATTTTCGAGATTGTCTTTCTCTTCTCTTGGGATCTTTCGGGTTACAAGAGGCTTCCTTTGACGAAAGTCAAGCTTCTTACATAAAAAAGTTCCAATTTTTTGTACTCATGCCGGGCAGGTAACCCTTCACAACGTCTGCTTGGATGGATTCTTTTATTCTTTTACAAATTGAATTTCTTTGTTTTTCTACCTATTTGGAATTGTTTTGTTAAGGAGCGTGGATCATTTTTTCCTCTGTCGCGGAATCAACCAACCTGGAATGCGAATTCGATTTGCAGAAAAAAAATCGGAATAATTATTCGATTATTTATGATATATACCTAATTCATTTTTACCAAAAAGCTGTCTATCATTTTTCGACTCTTCAAAATTTGACGGAAATGCGACACAGCATTATCATTAAACAAATATGTAACGCGCATAGCCGCTGCCTTATTAGAGTGAAGCTTTTAAGTTTTTCAATGTACGATGTATAACCGTTTCCAATGCTTTCAAGCATTTCTCTTATTGCACTAGAAGATTGCTGCTTTGCTGCTATCTCCTACTCTGACAAGCCCTCACTTCCTTTTATTTTGGATCCTTTTATTATTGAGGCAGGCAGCGATGTGGAAGCGACATTTCTGAAACTCCCCGAGAAGTTTCCCTTCACGAGAGAACTTGTTCCTTCATGATCGCATGATGGCTCATTGGTCGCTTCAATGATATATTTGAACACAAGTTTGGAAAAATGTCTGATCACAAACGACCAAGCGATGTTAGAGGAACGAGTGCGAAACACGGACTGATGCAGCAGGCGCACAATCCGGGAATTCCTTTCTCCTCGTCACTCGTTATGCGAAACATCATTCGTTAAGGGAGTCATTTTTTTATAATTTGTTTTGCTCGTTATGCGAATTACTCGTTATGAGAGGTGTTTGTTAAGCGAGGTTCCACTGTATCCAACAGTAGCAAATGGGAGGCAAGAACGTTAAAAATAGGCTAGGAGTTGCTTGATCAATTTATTAAACACTAAAAATTACTAAATAATATGTTTCTAGGCCAATATTTCACATAGAGTTTCCTTTTAAAAGGTTACTATAACTGATATAGAATTAACTGTGAAGAAATTAGTCAGCGATAAGATTTTAAGAAGATAAAAGAGAAAATCCGGTTAACATATTCAGCAAAAAATTCAAAATAAATAAATGCATTTAAAACAGTAATCCAATTCCACTGGAACAAAAGAAGAGAAAACTTCAGTACAAAGATTAAAGTGCCAAATTATAAAATCGGCCATGTTAATGGCCATTCAAATTGAATTTCTGAACGCAATACGAAAAACAATTATTCGCAGATTAATGAATGGAATGATTCCAAACAAAAACGAGAGCTTCGCAGATTAACCTTGGAATGGATAATGGTGACTTCTACCTCCTCCCATAGTGACCAACTAAAGCTGGATATTCACGGTCAGACCGAACCACGCAAATAATGTGGTAGCACTCCACAACATTCCATTATTCAACCCATCCATTTAGATAGGTCACTCACGGAAGTTTCAGGCAAACCACACTACTGGTCACTCCGATCCTCTAGGGCTACTGCGCCTCCTCCTTTAAAAACAGGACCCACGCCCCGTTTTCTCGAGAGAGAGAGAGAACCTCACTTTTCCTTCCCCACGAGACTACATTTTGTGTTTTTCGCTTTTGTGAGAGAGCCTCGCTCCCTTTTCCCCCGGTCGCATTTCAGTTTTACACTCAGGCTTAACATTCCAAATGGATAACGAACGAAGATGAAAATCCAAACTTTCGACCGCACAGCACCAATGCAGGATCCACCACGGGCGGATGGGTTTTTGGAGCACTGCGACCGAATTTGCGTGGAGCGGTCTGACCGTGAATGTCCAAATTAAGATCCTGCTACTGTAGAGAGGGAAACTTTCTCCTCCTATCTATGCTATCCTCAGATGTTGAGTAGCAGATGAAGACCTGTTAAGTCTCTACAATCTCCAGTTCAGCAGTTTCAAACATGACTTTAATCAACTACATATATGCGTCAAATTGAACCACAGGAAAAGTTTCAGGGTCTTCTACAGCCGAAACACGGGATAGGGAATGCCTTTTGAAATAAGGGAGGAGGAGTAGGCGCAGTGGCCCTAGGGCAGGGTTTCCAAACCTTTTTGTGCCAAACCCCATCTAAGCCTTTCTAAAATTTTTATGCCCCCTATGTAACACATACATAATATTTAATATTCAAAAAATAAATTCTTCACTGAAGAAGCTTAAATGATAGGTTTTACGAAGAATTCAGAAAGAATATTGTTGAGAAACTCTGTAAGTAAATTTTCAAAACATGGATAACTGAACTGAAATTCACGCACGAAATAATTTTTCGTAATTTCAACTTTTTTTTGAAAAGGTTACGGAGATTATATCTATACTGATAAAATGCAATGTTTGTGTGTGTGTGTGCGTACGATGTCCAGACGAATCTATCGCACTTACAGACTTGAAATTTGGCACACAGGTAATCGTAATGGTGACTCAATGCACCTCGAAGCCCGAATTTTAAAATTTAATCTAGAAAATTCTTTATTTAATGTTTTGTATTATTTTTGGTCATTTACGATATACATTTTCGCATTACATTTTTTTCTGATAATCGCAAGAAGAAAATAGATACATTATCGGAAAGAATAAACGATGTCCGTTCTAATGAAGTTTGTTTTGAACTTCTAACTTAATTCACTGAATTTTGAGAAATTTTTAAAAAATAGTCCCTTTTCTCTGAAATTTTTCCTTCTACATTCTTACTTTTGCGCATCCGACGTTCTAATAAAGCTATCATTTCAATTCTTTTTAAGGTAGTAAATTGAATATTTCTCCATGATTTAAAACAAGAACGATTAAAATATCTTTTTTCTACGATTTTAAATTAATTTTTTTCCGTGATGAGATCAGATAATTTTTCTCGAATGAAGGAAGCAAAGAACCAAGCGGAAAAGTCCAGCTTCGCCCTGCCTACACCACCTGGAGAAAAAAATTAGAGCGAGAGCAGAAAAATAATCAATGACTTGACCCGTGATTTATTCCCTGTTTACATTTCGCTGGATGCAGTGGTTGAGTCGTAAATCAAGCAATGCCGGAACGTTTTGGGAGATATTATTGGAGCGGGGGGAGAAGCATAATGGAGAGGGATATAGGGAGGGTATAATTAGGGAATCACTTCACAATAAAGATTTTTTTTACATTTCAAATATATAATTATTTTATCTTGGTATTGAAATCGTTAAATTATGAAATGCCAATACCGACATAAAGCAAATTTTACAGATATATATATTATTTTTGATTAAACATAAAAATTACGCATACTGCACCCTCAAAGCATGATTATAATGAAGATGTGAAAGTATGATTTTTAAAAAAAAATTAAGTTCATTTCGCTATAAAAAAATGAAGTAATATCAAAGTAAAATCGTTACAACGATAAATCTAAACTTATAAAAGGAAGTGTTTGCGTGTCATTCTGGGCTTTTCTAAAAATTTTGTTGAAGTCATTGTACCACGGGCAACGCCGTGCTAGTACTGCTAGTTATATATATATATATATATATATTTGAAAACTAATCAGCGAGTAGATCCTCTAAAGAAAAATGTGCCTCTTCGATCTGACAATTTATATAGATACTATTTAAATCACAGTAAACGATTGCTTTTAAAACCTGGACGAGTCCATTTTCGAATTCGCCCTCTGTGGAGCGTGGGCCCCACGTTGGGAAACACAGCCCTAGGGAGTAGGAGTGACCGGTAGTGTGGTTTGCATGGAGCCTTATTAGCAAAGTGAATGAAAAGATGAAGAAATCAAAAGGGATTGTCACGTTTGAAAACTGGTTCTCGTTTGCAGCTTGAGAATGACAGGGTGATTTATTAATATAATTTTTAAAAAATAAATATATATATATGCAGAAAAGTATTTCAATTTATGCAAAAATATTCAAATTTAGTTTCCATGTTCATAAAATACTACAACAGGTTTAGAATGGATTTATCATAGGACAGGAATGAAATTGACTCCACGTTTCCACTCAGGAGTTAAACAGCGCACGGCTCAGTTAATTAAAGTTCTTTCCAGATTGCATCACTTGCTCTTTAATTTGTATTCATTCCATCACAGGATGGCGGCATTAATTCACTTATTTTATAAAGAATAGTAATAATAATTACAATCGACATTTTTTTTAATTTCTGGGATTACACAATAGTCTTGTTTAATGCAAAAAGACGTCACTGCGCTCAAATGTGCCGTGAATAAAAATTCAATAAAGCTTCATTAGAAATTCAGAAATAAAATCTTGCTATTTACGAAATCAACCTCTCAGAATTTTAATTGTATGCAGCAGAGTAACTTTACACGATTAAATTCAAATACGAATTAATGAATAATAAAAACTTATAAATCAGGCATTTGATGAAAATTCTGCTCTTTGCTATAGAGAAAATAAGCTATATTGCACTAAATGAAGAGAATTAAAACTTCCGATAATCTTTTCCAGGAATGTCGGTTTATTTTTTGTTTTCTGTTTCACAGCAACGTCAAAAACAAGTATTAAAAGAAAGCAAAGAATGTTGAACAGGAAAAACCATTAAAATCCCCACGATACTTAACAATAAAAATAAAAACTTTTTGGAGAGCGCGAAAATACCGCGTCATATTAAAGCTTAAAGATCCCCTCGCATTTCGATGGTGTTTTTTTCTCCCTTCCTCACAAAGAAAAAGCAATCTGTGGCGAAGTTGATTGTTACCACGGGCAACCTTCAATTCCAGCGGCGAAGCGTAACCAAGGAGACGACATGCCGCAAGTAACGCGCTCATAAAGACTTTGGAAAAACACCCAGATATTACAGAAATTGCTCCCAAGAAAGAAAAACGAAAAATATCTGACACTTCCGCTAAAAGAAAAGTTTCACAAGCATTTCCGAATACCAAAAATCATTTTACAAAATTTTTCGTCAATTAATTTTATAAATGAAAGTTATATAAAAGGGTATTTTCCCGAGCAGTCCCCAAGGGAAAATGTGAATGTTTTGGCGAATTACTGTCACAAATATTAAAACTCAAAATGTATGGATCAGTTTTTTGTTTTGTTTGAGCTTAACTATTTCAGATCAATGAAAATAAAGTCTGATTCCAGTATATGGTAAATAAGGCAGTTATTGTCAGTTTAGACATTTATTTACGACCGAATAAATTTTGTCCATTCTATTGTATTTATAATTATTCCGCTTATGTATTTACGAATTATTCTGATTTCTCCCTCAACTGGTTTGTTTTCTTAGCTATTTAATTAGACGACACTTTCTACTTTGGGAATTCGCTGTCATTTTAATTTCATTGAGAACCTAAAGGGCAGTTGAGATGTTTATGGTTTCCACGCAATTTTTGCATCGAATTATAACATCTGTGAGTGACTTTAGTTCATGAGTTTAAAATTGCAATAATTCGATGCGCGTACGGGCAAACCAGTTAAGAGGTTAATATTAAAGTAAATAGAATGAAAGCGTCGTCAACAACTGCATCTCTCACTATAGTCTGACCACGGGTTCCGAGACTACCACTTTCGGACGATTTACACCGGAAAGAGGTGTCAGGCAATGAGTCATATGAGCGCATTTCCGGAGTTCTTTGTTGGATCACGCTCAGTAAAATGTAAGCATCACCCTTCCATTCTTCACTTTCCCTCTATTTTGATGAAAATAACTCCGCCCGGCGCATGCGCAAAAGCTCGAAAGGTTTCCGAATCCGTTGCTATACAATACTTATTCATTTTTGTGAACTTCCTGAAAGGAAAATATTTACTTCAAAATAATTATTCACCTTAATGAAAATCATTCAAATAAAGTTAGTGTTTGTCAACTTGATTAATTCTTTCACAATTTTTTTTACCACGTATATATCTTAAATGTAATGCATAGGGTGATTCAGAAGTCAGACAATTTTAGAAATGAGTAAGTCTCAAACTAATCAAGACAAAAAGGATGGAAATGGAGCCGGATATTTTTTGTCGCAAAGCAAAATTTATTAATAGCCTACTTTACAATTTAAACAACCAAATGATATTACAGTTGTCAGAGCGATGCTTTACACAGAGAAAGGCACATTTGAGTGGAATAAGGGCTTACAAATATCAATTATTAAATTTCAAAAATTAATCAATTTTTTTCAAAATTCTTAGACTATTGGTATACAAAATGGCTGCCTTAATTACTCTGCTCCCCACTTCTTCGTGAATCAAAAATCCAATATAAAAATGAAGTTGCCTTCAATTTGACTCCATAAGTTCTACGAATAGGATGTGCTTTTCTTTCTGTTATTGTGCAGTATTTTTGAAAGAGCTCAATTTAATCATCCATTTGAGAAAACAGTGTGTGAAAAAAATATATATAACACCACTTCCAGTGGCGGATTTTGACAATATGAGGCCACAGGCTCAAAACTGTTTTGAGGCTCCTCTACCCAATGTCATAAATTTGACATCGGCTTGTGAGGCCCTCCCTATGGTCTCGAAGTATGAGGCGAGCGCCTCTAACGCCTTTGCGGAAAACCGCCACTGACCACTTCATGTCCCCGTATCTAGAATCATAATGATTCTTTGTAATCAGCTTAGATGGACACGAAGTGGAAGCATACCAGAAAAAAATTTAAAAAAAGCAATTTAGCAACCTAAAGAAAAAGAAAAAATTTAAAATAAAATAACTAAAACAAGGAAACTTAAATAATAGCAGAAATATCTATTGTATCGCTAGAAGAGTCTATCAGTAGAAGAGTCCATGGTATCACTAGAAAGACTTCCTTGATAGTTTTTTTGTTTTTTGATTACTGAACTTCGTACTCAAGAATGAAGTAGGAGAGAGCAGTTGGCAGATCTGATTATTAAAGATCTGGACTGAAAAGCTGACTGTTGGCAAGCATAAACCTAACAATATTGTAAATTTTATTTCTTGACTGTTGATTACACTGCGCTGCAAAAAAAATTAAAATTTCGAGTCCTGATACCATTCCTTCTGATTCTTATGTAAAATGACCTCCTAAATAAAAATATGACACCCATTTTGCCCCATCACCCACCGTTTTCTCGGGACGCCCCCCCCCCTATTTGTAACACTGTTTGGTAATTTTATGCCCATTTTTTTGTTTGGCGGGGGGGGGGGGATCATTATTTTAACCATTAAATGTCTTCTGAGGGGCTATAGAGGTGAAAAGTTCTAAATTATGAGCATTTGTAGCAAGGGGGGAGATTTCGGTGGGGATTTGTCCCCTTAAATTTAAAAAAAAATCAATAAAAATGACCGGTTTTTCTGGTTTGTTTTCGCAATTTTTTCACTTATTTTCTACATACTCCAGCCACCCTTTTCCTCACCCAAACACCTCATGTAATAAAAATATATAGCAACAATTTTGGCTAAAAGCGGGTGAGGGGGGGGGAGGTCCCGAAGCCCTGACAAAAAAGTTTGGAAGATTCATTGTACAACGTTGCCGCTCTTTATTTTGATCACTATTCTGTAATTTTATGACCATGAATTTGATTTGGAGGGGGGAAAGGATTATTTTAACATTTAAATTTAAAAATAAAAATATAATATATAATAATAAATAATAATAGATAATATAATATAAATATAAATGTAATTTATAACATAGTACCTTCATCTTTTGCTTGCTTTCCTCTTGTACCATGAAGTAGAAGTTTTTCGTACCAATGACCACCAGTATGCTGCCAACATGCTCGCATTTTTGAATGCAAGCCATGCTGGTTTTTCTTTGCGATTCAGGTGTTTCATAAGCGTTGAATTTTTAAAAAGTTGTGTAATCTGGGGGCCACGAAAATTCCTTCCTTGATTTTAGCCTCACTAAGACGAGGAAATTTAGTTTTCAAAAAGTTAAATCCATCACCTGTCTTATCCATTGCTTTCACTAATTGTTTGATCAATTAGAGTTTGATGTACAAAAGCGACAACGTTGTACAGTGAATCTTCCAAAATTTATTTTTATATATTAATTTTATTTATTATATATTATATTTTTATTTTTAAATTTATGTGTTAAAATAATCCTTTCCCCCCCTCCAAATCAAATTCATAGCCAAAAAATTACAGAACAGTGATAAAAATAAAGAGCAGCAACGTTGTACAGTGAATCTTCCAAACGTTCTTGTCAGGGCTTCGAGACCTCTCCCCCTCACCCGCTTTTAGCCAAAATTGTTGCTATATATATTTATTATTTAGGGTGTTTGGGTGAGGAAAAGTTGGGGCTGGAAGCTGGAATATGTAGAAAATAAGTGAAAAAATTGCGAAAACAAACCAGAAAAACCTGTCATTTTTATTGATTTTTTTTAATTTAAGGGGACAAATCCCTCCCAAATCTCCCCCCTTGCTACAAATGTTCATATTTTAGAACTTTTCACCTCTAGAGCCCCTCAGAAGACATTTAACGGTAAAAATAATAGTTTCCCCCCTCCAAATCAAATTCATGGCCATAAAATTACCGGACAGTGATAAAAATGGGGGGGGGGGGGGCCCCCCAAAACGGGGGGTGATGGGGCAAAATGGGAGTCATATTCGGATATAGGGGGTCATTTTACATAAGAATTTGCAGGAATGGTGTCGGGGCCGCCGATTTTCATGCAGCGCAGTGTTACCAGTAACTTGGCGTAACCAAACATGAATAAGATGGGACGCAGGTTTCCTTAGATGCCAAGATTCTGTTAATGGACATTCAGTTGCATAATGTAACTTACTTCCTATGCCTTCACAACTACAATACTCTGAAATTATTAATTCAAATCTGTCGAGATAAGTAGGATACGGGCCGTGTCCAGTAAAGAAGATTATTTCCTCTCTTCTCAATGGTTCCATACTCATTTTGACTTTTGGAATTAGATCATAAATATCTCTTCCAGTGACACCTTTAGTCCATTCATTTTGCGATTTGTCAAGCACAAGAGATTTTAAGGATCCTTTGATGAAAAATCTTGGAAGTTAAATATTTGAATATGGAATGCCATTTTCTGTTGCTTGTTTGGCCAAACTATCGGCTACCTCATTACCTTTGCAACAGATATGAGCTTTTATCCAGGTAATTTCTAAGTTGGAATAACCTAGAAGAATTGTTTATATTTCTCGGGCTATTTTATTTGGCGTTTTAAGATTGGATACGGTTTGGATGCTTGGTCTGTGAATAATATAACTGAAATATAATTTTAAAAAAAAATTCAAAAAAGGGTTGCAGACTATTTCGTTGTGATCTCAATAAATTTTTTTCCTCCTCTAAACAGTGTATTTAATCTGTTACTGTGGATCAGAGGGCAAAACATTTGTGATGGATATGGGAGTTAAGAATTGCTCCATTAGTTAGCTCTAAGTAGGGATGGGAAAAACCTACCTTTTGTTTCGAATTCGAACCAATTTTTTCGGTTATTTTTTTGTCCCGGTTATTTTTTAAAAAATCCAATAACAGAGGAAAAAAATCGAATCGGAAGATAGGCTATATTTTAGGTTCGATTAAAAAAATTACTAGACGATTACTAAAATTTACAAAGTTCTGAAGCTTTGAAATTCATCATCTTAGGCCAATCAATGACAACTGCTTCCTCGAGGCGTCTATTGCTTGGCGGATTACTTAGAGTTTTTAAGAACAGATGAATACTGGCCAATGGATTGATTTCCTGCAAAAAGAATATAACTAAAAATAACAGCTAGGTTAAACCGGAGGTGAAAAGAACCTGAATAACCGAAAATCGGTTATTTTCGCAATACCGCCATCCGCAGCTCTAAGTTCCAAAATAAGCCATTAACCCTCTGAAAACCACAGTGTTTTGAAATTTAGTTCCTTTAAAACCCAGACCGGCCGAGATCAGAGATTAAGTCTCTAAACCCGGCTAGAGTGAGAATTCCATTGCCTCAAGACCTGAAGTGAATTTTCACTCACAGAAACAGAATGGAATCGTCACGTTCTTTACAGAAATTCCAGGAGGTCGACACCTATGGTTGTCCTATCAATTGTCAACAAAGAAAGGAACTACATTTTCCCTAAAAATTTCACCCATGCGCCCTAAACCTCCTCAGTCTGGCTTCTGTCTAATGGACGGTTTGAGGCGGGATAGGGCTCAGAGGGTTAAAGGAGGTAAACATTTTCCTCCCCCAACTGATAAGCAAGTGGCCATTTGCGTCGTGGGGGTTCTTTTATCGTTATGTTTCTAACATGCAATCCCTTGTTCATTATACAAGGGTCTTTATAAAATTGCGATAACTAATATGCATTATAGCAAGAATTTTTAACAGTAAGTAAGCAGAGAGTTTAAAGCAAATCGAGCATCTTCCCTCCAACACTTATTGGAGACGTCAATCAAGAGTGACACTGGGAGGAGAAACAACCATTGTTAAAAAGATAAGATTGCTCCCCACCATTTACCGACCCTCATCAAAAAGGGGGAGGAAATAAGCATACGACAATTTTGGCCGCTGGGCTGTTGTCTGGCAGTTTGCACGACGGGCCGTATTAGCCGTTTTGGCAGTCAGAGGGTTAATCTAACAAATCCATTAACTCTTTCGACCCTAATGGGCATATACGCCCCGGAGACTACATCGCATTCTCCAATGGGTAAATAAATCTCACTTTTACATTTTTCGCTCAAATTTATTTTCATAGTTACATTTTAATCATGCAAAAGTCAACTTGAAAGGGTTAACCTGTATTCAGTGGCAACTCGTCAGCTCAGAAACGAGCAGTGCTGCAAAAAGTTTCCTGGTATTGGGTTTTCCCACTTAAAGACGTTCGAACAATGTTCAAATCCGGCATAATGCGACTTGCATTTTTAATATTCAATTTTTAGTTCAGCTAAAGCTGTAAAAATACGATTTTTTGAAGTCTGCAACATTCATCTTTTCTTACCTCTAATAATAATGATAGATCCCTCCTTATAAAAATGCTCAAATATTTTAGAAAATTATCTTCACTTTTTTTGAAAGAGTGATTTCTAACAAAAGAGAACGAATATCCAATAAACCAGACACGTTTCTGTTGAGGTGTCATAAAGCGTACGAGAAACCTTTTAACAAACCTTGAGAGAAAGCCAAATAGGAAGCGAAGGCGAAATTCGTGCGCCCAACCAGCGCTGGGAGGAATGCAGCTCTGGGACCTTTAAATTCAAAGGGTGAAAGGTTTTTCCTCCTCTCCTATCCCTAAGATGTTCGCAGGGGCAAATTTTGATGCTTTCGAGGGCTAATCGCTTCGCAGCTCTAATCCGCGTCACTCTCACTTGTCGATTCATTTTCTGTTTTCTTCTTCTTTACGTCTATTACTATTTTACCATGTTTTTACTGTAGACAATCGAATTCTCAAAGTGGAAAAGTAAGCAAATAAGAATTTCAGGGCTGTCTGAATGGACCAGCCTTCATTTATTATTTTTTGAAAATTTCTCGAGTGATTTAGTGTTTGATTAAAGTCGTCAACAGCTCTGCCCTCCTCAAGTTTAACAGTACTTATAAATGTGTTTTTGTGTTATATAATACAGAAAAGAAGTGTAATTAAATAAAAATTAATAGAAAAGTTAGCATTATTTAGTTTCGACAATAAGTTATCGATAAAACCCATTACTGGCTTGAAAGAACATTAAAATTCTTTTTACTTTTCTTCTTTCGTACTTTGTGCAAAACTCTTGTTACCCGTTTTCATTTTTACTTGATTTGTCTCATGCTTGTAGAGACAGAAATTTGTAATCAATTCTTCACTGACTTCCTGATGTACTCGAGTTCTGCAATTTTGTGTTTCCAATGACAGTGAAGCATTTCTAAAGTTTTAGAATTTATTTATCAATTAATTTTAATGAATTTCGATTGCATCTCATATGAGAAATGGCATCTGGTTGTGAATATAAGGAAAAACGGATTGGAAGATCCCATACTATTTATAGTAATTAAGAAATGTATTGAAGACTAAAAAGTGGAAAATAATAATAAAAAGTTTTAAAAAGCACGCTTTTATTTCTGTACCAAAAAAATTCTTTGATTTAAAAAAAAAATTCTACTGTTAAGCCCACTAATAAAAGCGAGTTTTGAAAACTTTTTATATTTTTATTATTCAACTATTGGCGCTATCTTTGAATGATAAAACACCCTCAAAGTTAATCCGTCTTAGTTATAGGTTCAATAACTGAAATTAATGGGAAAAAAGACATTAAAACAATAACATTCAAACATAACCTTATAAATTTAGAAACCCGTAAACTATTTTTACGTCCAACGAAAACGTGAAGAAATTCTAACCACCCTAAATTGCTATAGGAACAAATAGTTAATTAATCCTTCGATGAAGGAAACCGATCTATTTAAAGCGCCATAAAGCTCAGCATCAGTACAGTAATTGAGCTAGTACCGCCAGGGGTAATGAAAATTAAGTAGAGATCGGATTCATTTCCTCACCACAGCAACGGCCGGCGACGCCAAGAGTTCTGTTGGCGAGACAACAGCAAAGTATGCCACATTCGTTAGGACATAGACGCATGTGACGAGAGGGAGGCCAATCCAGATAGCCCTTGGCAGGTTCCTGAAAAAGAAAGCCAATTATTAAATTTAAGACGGGAAAAAAGGACCTCAAACGGTTTGAGTTACCATTTTGGTTTCTTATAGTAATGCATCATGTTAGCTTGATAATGCTTATTACAATTGGAGAAGAAAGGACTCGGATGAGGCCAGCCTTAGGAGGAGCAGAACCCGAATTGGAAGCAATTTTGGTTATTTCCGATTCCCATCAACGATGTTTAATCAGAGTACAGGACATCTAACATGTCTATATTATGAGATCTTACTAAACTAGATTTATTTATTTAAATGAGGGGTCCGAGAAATATTTTGAGTATTACCCAAAGATCGATTTGGGGGGAAAAAAATCGAATAGTCTCTAGATTTTTTTAAAACACCTCTGTTTGCATTTTTAATTTACTTTCTAAATTATTTAAAATACTTTAGTAAATTATTTTAAAAATATGTTTTCAAATAAGTGCCTGTATTGTGAGCAACCGTACATAATTTTAAATATCGTGAAATCTTAGATCTGGCCATCAAAACCATCGAATTGAAATATGCATCTTTGTAAATTATCTATATATTGCTCCAAAAAAAACACTCCCATATCGGTTAATTTTTAACCTTCAGTTGGAGTCTAAAATTCATCTTTCAGAATAGACTGCATTCTGGAGCAGGGCCCCTTAGAAACGGGACTCAATTGGGAGCAATTGGTCCAATCGGCTAAAAGCCGGCCCTACTCGGATGTTTTGAATCATCATTCAGTTTGGCTTGTTGGGCTAATGTCCCATTTTAACGTGTTAAATGTTTATTGCAATTATTATTGGATAAGAAAGGACTCAAATGTTTTAAATTATCAGCTTGGTTTGTTAGAGTAATGTTCCATTTTAACATGATAATGTCTTTAGACTGGCCATACAATCTATAAATGCCGTCATGCGACATACAAATTGTTCAGAATGCTTTAGAGGGCCGACTGTTAAACCTAAAGCTACCAAATTCGGCTGATTCATGGTATTAACATTTAAAAAGTTAACAACTTCACATTATTAAAATAATAGTGTGCAATGTACATTTTTGAAATAAATGCATACACCAAATCGAAACTGTGATGCTAACCTAAATTTAATTTTAACCCTATGCATGCTTTCGTCTGAATGATGAATATCATGTAATCCTGTCGATTATACAAAAAAAACCCTTTAAAATTTCATCTTTTCAGTGAAGCAAAAACTTACGAAAGTTAATATACATGCTTTTTAAAATTTTAAAGAAACCTTCTGATTCTAAAGCGCAACATGAGAAAGGTAATTTCATTCATATTATGAAATGCATCTGTTAAGCCTTAAATGATGTGTGAAACATTATCCATTTTCACGAAACTGTTAGAGAAAGCTATTGCAATCTATATCCTTGCAAAAAATTCGAAAATCTATTGTTTGCCTGTTTTTAACACTGTTGTTTACAATCAGAGAAACACATAACACCAATTCACGGGCAATAATATAAGAAAGGAGGTAATGTAATCAATCCGCCTTTGAACTAATTCAATCTATCTTTGAAGAACACTTTCATTGAATTCTCCGTACAGAATCAATAGAGCGTAAACAAGAAAAGAGCGCTAATGCTCTTGATATTTTTCTCCGTCATGCTTTCATGCGGAAGCATTGTGAGCACTTGGAATTTTGACAGCGTCTTGCACGTTAGGAAAGGTGAAGATTATAATCAAGGTTAGATCAAATTGACAAGTTTATGCCTGCTTTACTGCGTCAAAGTTGCTGTAAATTTGAAATTGTAATATTGTAACTGAATACTTGTTATATAACATATGACCTTTATTTAACCTCTAGATGAAATCGTATCTTTATACATTTCTAAATTACAATTCATTCTTTCATTTTGTTCCAAATTCCGTCTTGAATTTCCTTTAATCCAAATGCTTCACTGAATATTCACTTTAAATTAAGATCGTAAGAGATATCCTTTATCACTTCGAAACATTGTTGTTGGATGAAATTAGGAATCATTCTATTCACTAATTCCTTTTTTTTAAGTGAACGAAAATTCCTTCATTTTCAATCTGATGATAGTTGGATAACATTCAAATAAATGCTCACATTTCTCCTGTAAGCATTTTAATGAAAGAATATGCGTTCCATAACAATTTTAAATGCTAATAAAAGATAGGCATGATTATTTAAGAATTTCATTCAGTTAAAATTTACTCCACAGTTTAGAACATTCTTTTTTTTTTGTAAAACATGATATATAAATATGTGGCGAATAAATTATTTTTCCTTCTCACACACTAGCAAATAAAGTATAATTAAATATTCCCTTCATTAAATAAGATCTTGTTCTGCATAGTTTCGGAATTTTTACGGGAGATTATATATGACCTTTAATTGTCCTTTAGATGAGATACATATTTATGCCCGCAATACTTTTAGTTGCAAACGATTTGATCTTCTCATTTGAATTTTTGTTTCTAAGCGTTCTTTTATCAAAATAATGCAGGGAAAATTCATATTAAGATATTAAAAATTTGTGCTTAATGAATAAAATTATATGACTTTCTTTGAAATAATATCTCCAAAATCAAGAGAAAATTGTTTCACCTTGAATCTGAATTATAAAAACAGTTAATAACATTCTTCCTCAAATCCTGTTTCCTTTCCAAATTATTTCAAATAACAGAACGTGCATTCAAATAAGGTAGATAATTTTAGAATATACTGCAGTTAATCAGCTAACATTCCTTTCATTACAGAATTCCAAACAGCGTTCTATATTCGTGAAATAAGATTCAAAATTGTCTTCAGCGATGTTTGTTTGAAAGTTGAGCAATATTGAATTAAGTAAGAGTTAAATAATAGTGAATTAAGTAAATTTTTTAAACATTCCTTCTTTTATATTTATAAACATTCCAGTTTACCGTCAAATTTGCATGAAAATGCGATTGACTTGAGGATGGAGACAAAATTGGACGCAAACAAAAAAGGTTTATCCCTTCACTGCAAAATTTATTTATTTTTGTTAAAGTTGTGTGAATCTGTTTTTAACTAGTGTAAGGAATAAATTAATTAAAGTTAATCAATGGGAAACATCCATTATTTAGTTAAAAGTTTCTTATATAAAAAATACTTTTTCAAGTTACAAATGTAACAAATTAAAAATTTTATTCATCATTTGCTAAATTGCACAAAATTAATTGAATTAATTGCACGGAATTAATTTTGGACATGAAACTGGATTAAATTATTTCTTCTTTCCATCTGGAGAATCCTATTTAAACTATTCCCTGAAATTTATTGTATACTTCCATAATCTTTTGAATAAAAACACATTTTTTCAAAATTTATAAAAACGAATATACTTACTTGTATGGATCTTTTAATTCACCAGTGACAAAGTTTAAATAATTCCTGAAAAAAAAAAGAAATATGAACTTTTTAAACCTAATTTGACCAATCGCAAGCACTTATTTTTGTTTAATATTATGGCATTTCAATGTTTCATTGAGAGATAAACAATGAAATTTTTAAAAATAAAAATTGACCATTTAACAAAATTATAATTATTTTATATAATATGGAGGAGTATGTTCATTGGCTCTGGTAGCATTTAACCTGTTATGTTTCCAATTTTAAATATTGTCTGTTGACCCCGGGAGGAAATAAACTAAATATAAAAAAATATTAAATGATACAGTCAATAAATCTGTAATTATTTTCGAATTTCATAGAAAACATTAATTAAAAATTTGAAACTAATTTTGTAAGGCAATAATTCAAACTAGAAGTCTTAAAAAATTTTATTCAATTAATTTCCGTTACTTTAATTAGCATCACTTAAAAAGAGCCTTGTTTTATTTCTAAACTTGGAAAAAATTCGCAGTTAAAATCGAAAAAATTAGTGTGATACAAAAGTACCTTGTTTTTTTTCATTAGCTTTTTAAACATAATTTTCCACCAGTTGTCATTACAGAAAGAGCAACTACAATAATTTTATTAATATAAAAAAAAATACCGAATCCCAATGTGTAACTGAAAATTAAATGTTGCATAAGTTCAGTCATATTTTTATCCATTTTAATTCTTTTTCAACTCAGTAATGTAAAATAATTTAATTTTCAATAAACTGACTGATTTACATGAGAAAAATCATAAACCATTTATAATATTATTATAAATATAATATAATTATTCAACATATCCTCATTCCAATGTTGTACCCCTTTGTATATGTAATAAGCTTATTGAAATTTTAATTAATATAAATTATTCTATAATAGAATTTAATTTTGCACAAATATAGGAGTTCATTATAATTATAGAAAATGATCATATAGTTACGATAGAATTTTTATTAAACCTATAATTATAGTGAATAATTATAGGTATAATAAATTATAACTGACCGACTTACATGAGAAATAGAGATTCCTATATCATGAACATCAATTTTAAATAAACATCAATTTACAAGAGAAATAGAAATTCCGTTATCACGAACAGCGATTTTAAATAAACATGGTTTAGTTGAAGATGCAGGTGAAATCATGTTATCGAAATAAACACCATCCACGAATGCATGGCACGCCGATTTAATATGTTTTAATAAGGAAATGTGTCCTCAGACGCATACATTTTTACGGTTTCGCGCTGAGATCCAGAGACCATAGAAATGCTGTTTGCACGTCGCACAGGTGGAGAAGAACAAAAACATGACAGTCTAACTTTGATTTAGAATGGCCTTCGTATTCTCGTTCCGTATTGATAGTAGATAAGATCATGGAAATATTAATTTTATGTATTAAAGGGAACATTTTAATGATGCTTTATAAATTTTAATATTTAGCAGATGCTTAATAACTTTTATATATATTTAATGCACAGGGTTATTCAAAACAATTGCTCCAATTTCGAATGGCTATAACAATTTTGAAATAAACGAAGAGAAGGAAAAATTTAAATACAAAACCAGAAGGAATAGGAAAGTTTTTTTGCGTACGTTAACCCCTTAACTGATTTCTTTTCTCAACTATCTAATTCGATGACACCTTGTATTTGGGGAATGCGATGTCATTTTAATTCATTAGAGAACCTAAAGAATAGCTGAAATGTGTATGGATTCCAAGAAATTTTTGTATCGAATTATGATAACTGAATGACTTTGTTTCGGCTTCTAAGTTTAAAATTTTGATAATTCGATTGGCGCACGGGCAAACCAGTTAAGGGGTTAATGATTGTCTTACATTATTTCCAGTGGTCTCACACACAAGCAACATCCATGCGGTAGTCTATTTCACGCCAGACACAAAAGCATATTTGCAGCCACTGATGCGCTTTCGAGAGCGACATGTTCTGCAGGTTTCTATCTAAATTTTTTCAAATTACTTGTTGAATCTTCATTTCAATGGAATGCATCTTGGATTCCGTCTGAACGCCTTTTTTGCGTTCAGCAGTGAACGGATTGAAGGCACACACAGAGAATGCTTCACATGGTAGTGACTACGGTATAGATATTGTCCATGTGACCAAGGGAAGTCACATAACGCAATTAATAACATGCGCAAACAAAACTTTAAGTTTCATCTGCATTGTTTTCAAATTGTTTCTTTCTGCAACTGTTTATAAGGAAGCTATAGCCAGTTGTAACCAGTGCAATTGTTTTGAATAACCCTAAAGAGTAAAACCTTTTTAACACGTCGTTCAAGTAACCGACGAATAGTTCCGATCGAATACGATGTACTATCGAATCTTTTTTCAAAATGCGATAACTAATCACTTTAGCCGTTCAATGTGACGACACGGGTTTACTTTTTAATAAGGTTTCAGAATTATTTTAGTGCATTATTATGCCTATAATGTCAAACAATGTTAATAATTATTAAAAAATTTTAAAGCCTTCATTCCTATGAAATTAACC
>BGPR01001686.1:81921-137877 GCA_013235015.1 Araneus ventricosus | reverse complement strand
TATTCTAATAACTCTTCTTAACAAAATGGTATGTAGAAATATTTTATCATATGCTATAAAATGAAGTTACTCTATATATTTTAACTTTTAGGATGAATTTATTACAATGGATGAAAATTGACTTCCTTTATTTCAAAAATCCTTCTTAGTGTTTCTTTCGTTTTAGGAAAGTTCACAAGGAAATGCGTAAATTTCAATCCTGTCTCTAAGTGAATTCTTATACAAGCCTCGAAAACAGCCCCAAATTAGTCAAATTAATTCTGAGTTGCGCACAATTTGATTTTGATTCTAAGTAAATCACTCTGAATTGAATTTATATCCTTAAAACATTTTGCTTCAGTATCAGCATGGCGATATACCAAGAAAATTCTGCAATGTTTCAAGATCTCATAATGCATCTTGAAAAGACGGTGAAATAATTTGGGATGGACCTCGTAATTTTGAACCGCGGCCAGATGACGAGGATGACACCCGAGATTGCACCCCTCTCTCCAAACTTCCGCACCACACCAACTGATTCCCTTTCCTGGTCGGGCGCTCCTTGTCGTGTTGGAGGTGTGGGCCTGGTTGCTCTGCGTTGCACATGACGGACTGGGTATCTTTGAATTGGTGGGTTTCCTTCACTGGGAGTGGTGATTCCTGTTGGTTTTTATTGCATGGTTTTAATCAATATACCCGGTGCATGTTTGGTAATAGAGCGGTGGCATTTTTGGGGTTTTGACTGATTGGTTGTGTGGGTGAGAATGGATTAGTTTTTATATTTTTTAAAGAAAAAGAGGAAGGAAAAATTGATTGTCAATTCCTTTTGTGTGTAGAGTTTGTGTGTTTGATTTTTGGTTCGGTATAATTTGTGTCTGTTTTAAGTGTGGTTTTGGGTTGATTTTTTTTGTATTTGCGCTGCATCTCACACATTGTATTTTATGGGTGAAATGCCATTGATAATTAAAATTGGGAATGTATTGTTTGTTTCTCCCCGGCCATGGTAAATTTTTATTAATAACTAACCTCCAATTCATATGCTAGTATTTGTATTGTCTCCTTGGCCGGGTGAACCCTTGTAATGTGAGACTTTTACATATGTTAATATGTATTTAATTTACACCCTTGTTGCCGGGTGTAGTAAGTATATATGAGGAAAAACTTTTAATAAATGCGAGTGGGGCTTGCGTCCTCCTGCTGCTGGTGGTCAGTTCTCTTCCCCTCCGACTCTTTAATGCTTTAAACCCAGTAGGGTAAGCTGGGTCGAGGTGGGTTGTGTTGCACCACACCAACGGGAGGACGCTTGGCCCCCTAAGCATGATTTAACGTGCAACAGGCCCAATACACGACGGATCTTCGGTGTAATCGGGTTTTAAACCCGGAACCCTCCGGCCCCGACATCATACCACTAACCACCACCGCCTCAATGGATGTTTAGGAATTTTCTATCTCTTAATATTCATTGTGGTTTAAATTCTTTAAAGCATTGTTTTCAACACATCACGCTTGTATGATTATGAGTTGACTTCCAGGTTTTAGGTAAAAAAATTCTACATTTTACTATACTAAATAAAATCGTATTTACTTACTGATCGCTTCAAAACGCCAGTACTAGCTCTTTATCACGACTTTATTCCGGTGTAGGGTCTTAGCCCAGTGAAACTGGGGTTTGGTCAGATATCACAAGACACAGCAATACAGTATATTAATTTTAATTGAGTTTCTTGATTAATTCACTTTTTACAAGAAAATTTACAGAGATGAAAAAAACATTCAAATAATCTGCCTAACTCCGGATGAGATGTCAAAAGTTCATAACTGGATGTAATCGCAGTTATCGTTGTGAGTCTATTCGTAAGTGGTCAATTAGCAATCGATTTTGGAAACTGATAAAGTTCAGTCAAAAGTTCAACTCAGGACGAGTTCAAAGTCCGATGGCCGAAATTAGAAATTTGAGGAATTCTACCGCTCAAATAGTCGAAGTAACTACCAAAGAGTTAGTGAATTACCAAGGTAGGTAAAAGGCAGTGAGGTATTGCACGCTCACTAATTCTGAGCAATTCTCAAGGAATTCTCGGATGCTTTTCCAGCTCTCCTAAGAACTATCCAGCCAAGGTTTGGCTTTCGGTTTTCACGGGACTAGGCGCCCGTACAAGTGCAGGATCTCGCGCTGAGACCTGACTTCCAATCTTCACCGATCTCGAGATCTGAATCCGAATCAAGCTCCGAATTCTTTTGAGTCTCAACTCAAGTCTCCGTCTCCCTTCTTCTTCCAAACTTAATAACCCCCTTCGTCCGACCCCTCTGAGGCGTGGCCGAAAAGTTACGTCTTGGTGATTTGTCGGGTGGTTAACCGCGGTCACCTACCGCGACCCACCGCCTCCTTTTCTCTTCTCATCATTCGCAGAGGGCTGAACACCAAAGGTTACTTTGTCGGCAAGTCAACATGTCGCCGCGCCCGGGAGGTTCGGCGCGTGTGCCTTTGCGTAAGCCTGGGTGTAATTTACGACTTAAGATAACGTCGCGGCTCCTTCTCTCCTAGCTTTTGGCGAGTTCATTGGAGGTCTTTTTCTGTGGGAAACTGTGGGCCCGGAGACCTCACACCGGAAAGGGATGACAGGCTATGAGTAAGATTGAGCGCATTTCCGAAGTTTTTTGTTAGGTTCGCAAGTTATTGAAGCGAAGCTTCTTAACGAAGGCTTCCGGATGGGGATTTAGAGTAGAAAAACTGACCGTCACGAGCGGAAGTACGTCATGCCAGCGCAGACGGACGCTATACCGCCGAGCCTTTCCCCCGTCGAGTTTTACTTATTGGAGACATGAATGTAAACTGTTAGAACGGTGTTGGTTGTTGATTTTAATGTTAATTTTGCGTATAGAAAAAATCAGAGCCACTTCTAAAATTTCTTTTTGATGAATTTATTTTAACTATGAACAATAACCCGGCAGAGTCGGCGACAAAGTTTCACACAAACATTGATGCAGTTTTTTCCAGATGTATTAAAGAAATAGAATCACAAACATTTGTATCATATTTAAGTTATTACAAACCAATTGTTTCCATGTTAGAATGTGATGATATTAGACTTTTTTGTTTCAATAAATAGATTAATAAAAATTTAAATAAATGTCTTTATAAGCTGTTATTCAACTTGAGTGACTTGTCCTCAAATCTCGAGATCGATTTCTTACCCACTTCCAATCGAGCTGCAGCTTTGAAATTTACCACAGTGATGGGTTTCCGGAGGCAATACAATATTATGCAAAACAATTTGCAATCTATACCTATTTTAAACCTAACAAAATGATACTGAAATTTTATCCCTATATGTGGGCGATAAAGATTCTAAGGTGGTAATCTCACGTTACGAAGGGTTGCAAAAGGTTAAGAAGCCAACAGACGCTATACTTCCGGCCAACAATCAGAAGTAGATTTTTTTTTTATTTCGTGTGCGCCAAACGTTTCACACTCAAAGCAAAAAGAGAAAGTTGTGTAGATCGGTTTTCTTTTTTTTTCTATTACATTGTTTTTAAGTACATAATTTGTGCACTATGAATTAAAGGAAGCCTGAGAAATACCAATTGTAGAAACTTGAGACAATATTTAAAGTTGTATACAGCAGAAGATTTTATGCAAAAAAAAAAGAATCGATTACACCAACCATTCTTTCATGTTATCTTTAAATAAAAGATGCATAAATTTTTAATAATTAAAAGGAAATTTAATAAAATACTAAAATATTTACATTGAATAATGCTCGAATAATAATTCAATTGCAACTCAAATTTTAAATTATACAGGGTGTTCATTAATTATTGTCGGGGTTTCCGTACCTCATAACTTTCGAATAAAAAATATTACGCAAAAACCGATTACGTATTCGTAAATTACAACTCAAAGAATTTTAAGTGACAACAATGCGATCTTAGCGCATTTGCAGTCTGGGTAATTATGACGTCATAAATAAAAATGGCGACCGTGCAAGAAAAAGCAATGTGTGTATTGTGGTTTTTCGAAACTAAATTTTTTTTGGAGGTTTGTCAAGAACATTGTGTACAAGACCCCTGTGCCCTCCCTTGATGAACTGAAGCGCAGAATTGTTACTGCGATCCAAAATGTTACCCCACAAATGCTGGAGAACACTTGGAGGGAAATCGAATTTCGTCTCGATGTGTTACGAGCCACGAAGGGCAGCCATGTGCAAATTCATTAATCTTTTTAATATCATTAATGAAATTCTTTGAGTTGTAATTTACGAATACGTAATCGGTTTTTGTGTAATAGTTTTTATTCGAAAGTTATGAAGTACGGAAACCCCGACAATAATTAATGAACACCCTGTATATTCAGTAAAACTTCGTAACGAATATTTAATATGTGTTTTATATCGGCGAATTCGGTAATTGAATTTGGCTTACTATGCCTAACATGTCGTGTGTATTTGTGCCAGCCGTCACTAAAAAGTAGAAAATAAAATAAATAAATAAAAAATTGAGGTATAAGCTTTTATTCATGCAAAAAAATGGACGCAAAAGTTGAAAATAATTTTTCTGATTACAATAAAATGCATGGTTCGAATAAATGCATGGGCGCCTTGTATAGCACCTTATATTTTGTGTATATTTTCCTTAAACAAATGGAATATTACTAGAAGGTAACGGCGCCCACGCTTTTATTTGAACCATGCATTTTATTGTAATCAGAAAAATTATTTTCCACTTTTTCGTTCATTTTTTTCTCATGAATAAAAGCTTATACCTTAAAAATTTTTTATTTATTTAATTTTAAATAATTGCTTGTATGCCTTATAATTTTTTTTATCTCTATTAGTCATAAATTATAAATAAATAACGAGTTTACATATATTTGTACTTATTATCATTACTATAAATAAATAATTATAGAACTTTTAAATGCTTTGTTTCATTTTGGGGAGGGAAGTGAAAGGGAGAGAGTGCGATTCTACCATTATATTTTTAATTATATAGAAAATCGCAAGAAGCTTCGCTTCTGTCGTGCGTCCACTCATCGACGCACCCACTTTTGTGTTTATTTAAAACTCTTACAGCGTTCAATCGTATTGTTACAAAAGTCTTTCTGTGGGTGTATGGTGTAAACAGTCCAACACGCAGGATAATGGAGAATGAAGGTTTATTCACAAATATGCAGGAAAACACGTAGCACAGGTACAGGAAACAATAGTTCTTGCACAGATTAGCGACGTAAACAGACCACAATTCACAGTTCAGCACTTTGATATTTAGCAACACAAACGGTCAGCAAATAACTAATAACGACAATAACAGCACTTTCAACAGCGCTCAGCTCACCAGCTTCCTAGCTCGCACTGCAGACGAAACTCTAAAGTCGTTCCAGTGGATAAAACACTACTCCCTCTGATCCAAACGTGGTCCTTATATACTCTCTCTGACAGGCCGTGACGTCACATGGAGTTTTCCCGTATATTCAAGCGTATTCCCTTTCCTAATAGAGATATCGAGAAAAGGGTTGCATTTTCTGGGATCATCTATTTCTCGCCTAGGTCGCCAAATTTGTCTCCAAGTCGCCAAGGTCAGAGGTCCCGGAACAGTCGCTGCCGTCACTCCATGCTTAACCTTGTAAAACTCTCTTCCCAACAATAGGACTAACATTGCTGGGAAGCGACTTTCCATGTTCTAACAGTGTTATGCAAATAAAGTCTTGAACATAAATCAAATACCCTTCGTTCAACCGTATTTGAACGAGTTTGCGAACATCGCATCTAATTAGTGATTTTAAAAAATTCGTCATTCGGAAGGTTAGGCATCGAATTATTTGACCTGTGTTAGTCGTGTATAAAATATCACAAAGTGCTGCACATATTTAATGACAACGCATCACCTGGCATACTAGATAAACTACTGAAAGATTTAGAGAAATTCAATAAACTGTACTTTAATTAATTTCACGATACACAACAGGCAGCCATCCGAAAGATCGCAATTTATCAGCATTTAAAAACAATACTGTAAATAACCAACAATTTTACAGGATTATTACAGAACTGATGATGCGAACAAAAACACTGAACATAAGATTACAAAGGCTTTCAATTATAATGTAACCTTTAAGATATTGATAACATGTTTTTGGATGGAGAGCATATTTTTAAAAAATATCCTTAAAATGACCCATTTCGAATCACTGAGAGGTTAGAAGACTGAAGCTCGTTCAATTATAACCATTTCATAAAGCTAAACAGTTATAAAATAATGTTAGTTCAGCTTAGGTACGTTATTTCGAGAAATAAATTTTGATCATATCATCTTGCAGCATTTGAGAAACAAAATAACATGAATTCTGTAGAAGATAGAATATTAAGAAAAATCATTTTAATTCAGCTTTAAATATCTTAATTCGAAGAATAAATTGTGTTCATATTATCTGTAGTATTTGAATCAGAAATATCTTGAAATCTTTAAAAAATAGATAAATATTTCTAAAATTTTCAATTGACGAGAAATCAAGTGCGATAGCTTAGATCAGCGGTTCCCAACCTTTTTTCACCCGCGTACCCCTTGATTACTCATCTTATTTTTGAGTATCTCCTACTGTCATATCCTCCCCTAAATATCCCTCAGCATAAAAGATTTTTATTAATATCGCCAAGGATTTAGATTAAGTCAAGAGTCAAATGACCCGAATGAAACGACTGAATGAAAATTGTAGGATTGATTTTTGACATTACATTTTATTCTATTTTTTAAAAATAGTTTTAGTTCGTCGCCCAAACAAATGAAAACATCATTGAAATAATTTCGCATTTGCTTATGACGAAAGCTAACAATTGCTTAATTACTAGATATCTTTTATCTACTAGATATCTTCTTTTTTCTTTTTTCATGAATACGCTTTCGGGCTCGTGCAATTTTCACTGTCAGGCGAACTTGAGAAAAAGAAAAATTGTAGAATATTCTTATGTTTTGTGCTTTCCACCATTACCAAAATAACTTTTGCGTACCCCTACTGGTTCCCCGAGTACCCCAGGAGTACGCGTACCACAGCTTGGAACCTTTGGTTAAGATATACAGGGTATCCGAGAATTGTTGGACACATTTCAGAAATTAATTTTTAAAAAAACTAATAATGTTTCAACTTCGGATTTTTTTAAAAATGAGAGCGGATTTTAAAAAGTTTTGTTTTCAGATCGGTAAAGCGCCGTTTCGGTGGTCCAGGGGGTCGTAAATTACTGGAAATCAAAAATTTTGTTTAGAGCCATTATCTAAGAAAATATTAAAACTGGAAGATAAATAAAAGCATGCATTTGCAGGGAATTTTACGCTCTTTTTTATTTGTTAATTCACATGTACTGTGAAAACTAAAGAGTTTTCGAGATATTCAAGAAAAACTAAAAAAAGAAACCAGAAAACGGGTATCGGCTTTTGCTGATCGGTAGCCATTGCGAATGGAAATCTCTCACCGGTCACTGAAACTGAACTATCTAATTAGATGACCCCTTCTCTGCTATAGTTAAGAGATAGCAGGACAAGGACGAGACCTAACCGGTACCACTCTTTCCGAACCAGCGGAAGGACATTGGACTCCGATGGATTTAGTGTACATCAGGCTCATTTACAAAGCGGTTCTTTTGCGAGATGGTTTCGAATATTCGGCTCCGAAGCCGAGCCCTTACCAACAGTTCACCGCAGCCTCCAATCAACGTGTGAAATTATAGGAAAGTTTTAAATTTTAATTAAAATTTACAGGTTACATAATTATCACAGTCTGATCACACATGTTTTGAACGATTTTGACATAATATAAATCACGTTTTTAAATAAAACTTTTGAGATTTAAATTTTCAGTTTGATTGCACTTGTTTTTAACAATAATTCGACATCTTAATTCCCACCTTAATGATTAGGATGTGGCAAGTAAATTAGTGCTTAGTTGGTTTAAACATTTCCCGTTTCAGATTAAATCTCAAATTTTAGACGAGATGACAGATAAAGAGAACTGGTAGGTGCATGGCAGAATGTACAGAGCAGCTGTAAGGCTTCTAAAAAAGTGCATGTCCATCAAAATTAGAAATATAAAAATAGTTTGTTAAGGGACCATTAAGATTAAGCTATGTATCAAAGTTTTATTGAAATTGGTTGCACGCAATAATCCCGATGAGACAGCTGTTCATCGGGATTATTGCGCAGCCGGACCTTTCTTTCTGCAGCATATTGCCGCCCAGCTGGGTAACGTGAAGGTTCCCTGTCAGTTGAATGGGTAACTCTTTCGGATAATACGCAAAAAGATTTATTGAAAAACATTATAAAGAAAAGATATGATCACAATACACACACACCGAATACAATGTCTATCCGATATGAATTGAATGCTACCGATAAATATATATATGTTACAGTTAAAAAGCGTGGAATCCGTTATTTCATTGAATAATTAGGCATTTCAGGGATTACCTAGTTATTTTCAATCCTTTATTTCATAGACTAACTAGGTATTTCATGAATTACCTAGTTGAATACCTAGTTATTTTATGAAATAATTGAATTATACGCTTTGACGGTAACATATATGCAAAACACACTAAGCATACAATAACACGGAAGAATAAAAGAATTGATTTGGGATGGAGTAGTAAAATATCATGTTTATGTCAATATAATACGAGTTTCTTATCAAAATTGAACCTATCCATTTAACAAAGTTGGGTTTTAGATGAAGATATATTTATTTTCGCAAAAACATAAAAAAACTTTAGGTGGCTTCACAAAAAAGAAAAAATATATATATTTCAGACAAAATGAGACTGCATTTTTGTATATTTGGGTGCTATGACTTGAAAACTGTAAAAAAAATAAATAATAAATAAAATCCGCATTTCGGATATGTCCACTTTTGATTAAAAGCTCCTCAGATACTTTAAGACTTCTGCACAACCTGGGTGAAAAAAATATATTTTGTACATAATTTAATCGGGCTGTTTTGTTTACTATAGCAGTGGAAACTACAAAAAAATGAGCTTCCTTAGTTTCATGATGACAATGCAGAGGAATATGATATTGCTAGGTGATCAGTAAAAATGAAAAAAAGATTTTTAAAATCATGATTTTATTAGTGTACTAAAGTGAAGTGTTGTTTAGTTTAGTGTAGACTTTTTATATAGAAAAATCTGGAGGTCAAAGTAAAAATCGTAAAAAGAGAGATGTTACTCTGAGTAAATTAGAATTTTAAATCACATTCGTGATATATTTTAATTTTTAATAAATGTCTAGAAATCTTCTTTAATTATTATAATTATTGCTCCAAAGTTACTTAATGGTATTGTTTTCAGCCATCTCAAGCCTTGATGAATTTCGCATTGTCCTCCAGATTTTTGATAAAACATTTTACTACTACTTGAATCCTTATTATCTACTTGTGTCTTTCAGAATTTCATTAATTATTAAAGTTTCATTATATAGGGTGTATACTTTAAACGTGACCCAATAACTAAACCGTTAGAAATAGGCATATGCTTTCATTTGGAAAAAATGCTTTAAATGACAAAGAATTATATTTTATGTTTAGTTATCTAGGATTAAGAAAGTATGCATAATTTAAACAAGCAAAAATATTTTAAATAAAAGGGGAAACTTAAATGTTAAATGGAAGAATATTTTAACTGTTTAATAAGTAGGTATATGATACAATTATTTTTTAAAAAATCTGTCGATTTTTGTTTGACTTATAATTTTCTTATTTATTATCACAACTTATAAAACTTGTTATAAAAGCTTTTTAAAATCATGGTTTTGCTAGGGTACTAAAGTGGAGTGTTTTTTAGTTTAGAGTAGACATTTTTTATAAAAAATTTAGAGATCAAAGTAACAATCGTAAAATGTGAGATATAGATAAAAAATATTCTGAGTAAATTAGAATTTTAATAACATTCGTAACATATTTTAATTTTTAATGAATGTCTAGAAATCTTCTTAAATTTTCCAAGGTTTCTGATGGTATTGTTTTCAGCTTCAGTCTCATGCTTTTATGAATTTCGTATTGACTTCCAGATTTTCGATAAAACATTTTCCATTTTTTTAGTTTATTTATAAAAAGGAGTGTTTTTTCAAAACTTTTAATTTTCTTTTTCTTCCTTTCATTGTTTTCTTTCACTTTTCCCTTTTTAACTTTCATAAATATTTCATAATTCTTTATCATAATTATCGTTGCTACTTGTAATCAGTTTTTCACAATTCACTATAAGATGGCACCACTCATATGGAATCAAAATTTAGTTAAAATGGATCTATATTAACTGATATTTAAGCTCTGAAGTTATAAAAATATTGTATATTCTTTGGGAACATTCAACTGTACTGAATTTCAGAACTCTAGAATATTCTGGGCTGAATGAATACCAATAGGGAGTGTGTATATGCCACTATTGAGCCACTCTTAGAGTCGACACACAGCATATTCGTGGAAGTCTTAGCTTCGATTATTCGTAATTAATAAATACAATTACAAAATTCCACCATCACAAACATAAAAAGTTAAGGAAAAGCGTATAAAAGTATACCATCACAAAGGTTTGAGAAAGTTGAATGAATTTTGGAGACATTTGCATTAAAAATAATGCAGAAATTCAAGAAACTACTCTTATACTACTTGTCTCTTCCTGATTTTCATCAATTGTTAGAATTCCATTATACAGGGTGACACTCTAAGCGTGGCCCAGTAGCTAACTTCTAAATCTTTAGAGATAGGCATATACTTTCAAGTTGGAAAAATGCTTTAAATGACCCAAAGAATTATATTTTATGTTGAGTCAGTAAATGTAATGCTGAAAAAATTTAAAGTCTAAATTTTTAGATAGTTCCCCAGTTCCATTAGTCATATTTAGTAAAGTATTCCTGACACACAAACATTTTAAATAATATTAATGATTTTAAAACAATCAGAAGCCGTGTTGATTGGAGGATTCTCCTCGATGAAGCCATTGAAATGGTCTAAAACCGCTTAAAACAGCGATCTTCCAAGCTTCATAACTCAGTCAATATTATTTATATATAATGCTGGCGTGTCAAAAATATTTTACTAAATATGATTAATAAGACAGGGGGTTGTATAAAAGTTTAGATCTCGTAATTTTTTCAGAAGTACATCTATGTACTCCATAAGCATAATACTTTACGTCATTTAAAGCATTTTACCAATACTGAGTGGGTATATTCCATTACTGAACCACTCTTAGCGTGGACACCCAACATATTCGTGGAAGTCTTAGCTTCGATTATTCGCAAAAGAAGAAAATAATAAATGGGGTCCAATATTATTTTTCAAAAATCAAAGTCAAGAATACTATTCACATAAAGAGTTTTCTTACCAGCCGCCATATGCAAAAAGTCCGGAATAAAATGCTAAAGATATTGATTTGGCTGTAAATTCACCTTCAAATGCACGTTCTAAATATTTTGTGTGACCTGAAAATAAAAAAATAACATTCATTATTTTGTCAAGTAATAATCAAATTGTTTATTTATTACAGCGTTATAAATCATCTTGTAAACTTTTAATTCTTCGGATAGATTTTGAGAACGAAGTAGAAAATGATGAATTTGACCTTTTTAGAAATAACCATTTTAATTTAGTTTGATATGTGTTCGTGAGTATAATTTTCAGTATGGGGAATTTTTAGATTATACAAATACATCTTAACAGGGTAGTCCGAGGAATTCCACAGACAAACTTCTGTGCTATCAGGATAAACAACTTTTGCAACAAAACCTTGGGTCGAAACATTCAATCGAAAAGTTCAGAAACACGCTCGGGTCGAGGATATCTCAGAAAATGTGTGTAAATAAAACTGAAACGCCAATTTTTTTGTACGCTATAGAAATCCAAACTACTGAAAATAAATGTTCTTCAAATTCTGCTCACAAATACTATGGAGCATAAGGAAAGTTTCGTGATAATTAATAAAATAATTTCTTTAGTTGTTAAAAAATTAACTATCTTTCGACTGCGCATCGATTGCTTTCTGCAGCTCTTCTGCTGACGGATCTTAGAAGTCTAAACAATATTAGTAACTTATGGAAGAAAACAGCTCTCACTCGTTTTTAAAAACTGTTTGATTCAATTGATATTGTCACGGTCGTCGAATGATTAGAGCGCTGCTCTACGATGCCAAAGGACTCGGGTTCGAATCCCTGGACTTTTGTGTTTTCAATTATTATTTCGATTATTTAATTTATATGCAAAAATAGCATTTATGAAAATTTCTTATATGTAAATTACCCCTTAGTTATGCTTATTAACTGTAACTGTATTATTAACTGTTTCGCCAACTTTATATAAGCAGATGTAATATTCAGTTCTGGGAGATAAAGTCTTGAGTTGAGATTAGCGAGCTTTGTCTTCATTCGATTGATTATCCACGCTAACTTTATCTACGCGACAATATTCTCATTTTAATTACAAACATTTCAGACGATAACAAGATTTTCTGTATTATAATATTTTATGTAAAACTATTTATACACTAGAAGATTTGTGCCCGTCTAAGACAATATCTCAGATCCGATTGTCATGGATTTACTAACGAAAGGTGTAGTAAAAAATCTCATCTCAGAGTGGGTAAGAAATAAAAAAAGCATGAAAAACAAAACTGATGAATCAATTGACATTACTTTCAACAATTACTTTTGTTTTGTCCGCGAAAAAGCAATGCAAAATCCACTAACACAAAAAATATGCATTACCAAATACAAAAAAAATGCCGACAGAAAATATCATGAATAGGTGCACAACAAATTCAAATCTTTTAATAAAGGGAGCCTTTCCAAGTACGAAAGAGAAAACTTTTAACAAAAAGGAAAGTATTCTAAATGAATAGCATAAAAAACAGAACTTATGAATCAATTAACACTAACTTTTGTTTTCTAAATAACTTTACTTTTAACAATTACTTTGTTTTGTCAGAGTAAAAATAATACAAAATCCACTAACAGAAAAAAATGCGTCACAAAATACAAAATTTTAAAAAATGCGGAAAGAAAATATTAGCAATGCACCATGTATTCAAATCTTTAAGTAAAGGGGTGCTTTCAGTATAAGAACCGTTAAGGAAAAAATATTAAATGCAAAATATAAAAATATTTAATTCCAAAATTAAGTATGATAAATAAAGAACCCTTTTAACAAAAGAGAAAGTATTCTAAATTAATAGTATGAAAAACAGAACTCATGAATCAATTGACACTTCCAACTTGCAATAGAATTTTCGACCTCCGCCTGGATGAATTAGCATTTAATAAAAAAGAAAGTAAACGACCGATACTTCATAATTCAACAAAAAAATTTCCGAGAAGTGGAAAAATAAATACTATCCCGTGTGTATGCTAATTTGTAGAGAGACCGTCTGGATCTCTTTGGCACTTTGCCAAGCCCTAATTTCTGAATGTCACGGACATCTGTGGATGATTCTAATATAGATTAAAAATATTATACATAAAAGTGTTTTTATCCCGAGTATATCAGTTAATAAAACACAAATATGTATATAACAGGCTATGTGAACACTTGCATTAGCTGCTCAAAGTAGCGTCCGAAGTGGCGTTTTTTACAATTAAGATACTATCCAATGCGATGACACAAGAACCTTAGCTGGAATGCAAGTTCATTCAATATTATTTTTCTAAACCCTATCCTTGCAAGAATAATCTAGGCTAAATATTATATAACCCCCACGAGACAACGGCAATATATTCGATTTCTAAAGCTTTAAATTCTTAGCTGTCAGCCAATACCAAGTCGAGAAAAAAAATCTCGTCAATACTTGACACCGATAAAATGCACATAAATGAAAACGCATGAATGATTTCGAAATAAATATCAGTTATCGACAAGGGAATAAAAATGATTCCCCTCATGAATTATTAAAGAATTTGCGGGTGTTCTCATACATCAAAGAGCAAACAGAGTTTTATCAATTGCCGCTAGAGAAATATTCTAGAAGGGAACTTGAGAAAAGAAAAATGAACGTATCTGTGTAAGTCTTTCACGCTCGAGTATATCGCAAGCCCGCATTGTAAGCATTATTAAATGCAGGTCCAATAACAAAAGAATTCTTAATTAAAAACGATTTAAGGATTTTTATAATTGTTGGTTGCTTGTGAGTCAACAAAAGTGATACTTATATTTATTTAAACAAATATTCATGTGGGACCACCTCGTTAACATTGATCTTAACAAAAGTGATACTTATATTTATTCAAACAAATATTCATGTGGGACCGCCTCATTAACATTGATCGTTCTCGAGTCAACAAAAGTGATACTTATATTTATTTAAACAAATATTCATGTGGGACCGCCTCGTTAACATTGATCTTAACAAAAGTGATACTTATATTTATTTAAACAAATATTCATGTGGGACCGCCTCATTAACATTGATCGTTCTCGAGTCAATAAAAGTGATACTTATATTTATTTAAACAAATATTCATGTGGGACCGCAGATTAAGCAGCGCCCTCTACCTTTCCCCTCTGTCGAAGAAAAGAACGAGAAGACTTCGAGAGGAGCTAGAACCGGGAGGAGAAAGGCGTACGCCTAAATTGAAAACGGTTTTTTCCGAGTAACCGATTCCATTTACCTATGTGATGTCAGACGGAGAGCTTTTAAAATATTTTTAATGATTATTCTCAATCTAGCTATTTTATTGAACGCGGTTATATAAAGGAAAAGCATTGTTACATTTGCATTTAAAATTGCATTTTAAATTAATTTTGATAAAAATTATTACAATTAAAGAAAAAAATTGCACGGAAATGAAAATGGTAACACTGAATTGGAAAAATGCTTTAAATGAAGGGGAAAATATAATATATGCCTTTTCAGCCACTAAATATACCTCTGAAAAAAATGCGAATTTTAACTTTTTATACGGTCCCCCGGTCATATAAGTCATATTTAGTAAAATATTTTTGACACTAATATTTTAAACAAAAAAAAACCACTCTTTTGCGACTAAAACTGACCGAGTTATGGAGCTTTGAATATTGCTGACTTATACCACTTTACACCATTTCAATAGCCGTCTTGGAGACGATAAACCCATCAATGCACAGCACTTGCGCGACGATGCCGCTTATTGGTTAAAAATCATGAAATTCGAAGCTCCAGAACTCGCTCAGTTTTAGAAGCAGAAGAGTGGGACTTTTTTGTTTAAAATGTCAAGAATCTTTTATTAAATATGACTAATAGGACAGGGGGACGGTATAAAACGTTAGAATTCGTATTTTTTCACAGATATATTTAGTGGCTGAAAAAACGTTGTAATTTTTCCCTTCATTTAAAGCATTTTTCCAATTGGAACTATATGTCTATCTCTAACGGTTTAGAAATTAGCTATTTGACCACGATAAGTGTGGACACCCTGTATAAATTGGTATAGGAGTACCTTTTAGTAAAATCTCAATCATTTCAGTATATTATTATGGTGAATAATGTAGAGCAATACTAATAAACTAAATGGCCCCGCACAGAGCATCTGCACCCCTTTATATGTACACCATGCATTTTGGGACAAATTGGCGCATTCTGGCTCCTGATGCTTCAGCTCGCCAAAAAAATCGACAAGAGTCTGTTTCGGCGAAACGGCCACTGGGATTGAGAGGCGTAGACTTACTTACCTTACTCAACTGTGACTAAAGTAGCTCTATGTGACTATTCACTCTATAGTGACTGTTAGTCTAGTGTGACTATGTGACTATCTATGCAAAATTCTTCGCGATTTTCACCAACTGTGCAACTCGACTGTAACTGAGCCGTAATTCCAAATTTTAAAATTCCTTTTGCAATCTTCAATGTCTACCTTTCTCTGTTAAATGAAACTAAAACCAACTCCCTATGTTATTTGGTTGCGGAGCTATAAGCGTTTAACTTTAGCGCGAAAAGCGTCATCATTTTTTCCTTTCCCGACATACTATTAGACCGCAATGGAGAGACGTAAGTCTACGTCAAAGTACAGCGCGCGTCAACCATCGTCAAGAAAGGATTTGAGCCAAGGTGGCGATTCAGCGTTCCAAAAAAAAATTCGCCGAGACAAAAAAGTTGTGTGCGTATAACGGAAAAGTACCCAATATATAATGTTGACAATAATAAGCTCCATGATATTCACTTCAATTTGTGAATTTAACACAATTTCCCCTTCGTTGATCTGAACGTTCTATGGTTCGCCTAAGCCCATCTGCTTCATTTCTAACTGGTCTTTTTAGAATAATTTCATCCAAAGTTTCTTCATATTGTACGAAATATTGTGATTTCTACGTCTTAAATTCATTTTTTTCAAGAAAAAGATGTTTTACACCAGATCGAATATAGTAGCAGGCTATACATATGAAGTTATGCCCAACATGGCTACCGGTTTTGTTTCGTAAACAAACCGGTCGTTGCCAGCGGCAAAAGAGAAATCAACCTGTTTTCTGTGCCACGCACGTTAGTGTTTTACATATAGAGATTTTAAATACTTAAAAAAAATTTCAACTTCTAAAATGAAATCGCTTAACCTGCGCGCCTGCACAATTTTTACGACATATCGTGCATCGTATTACATAAATATGTCGTGTTTTACAAAAATAAATCCAGTTATCAGTATTTATTAGCTTAATAGTAAACAAAGATTTTACAAATCAAAATTGCACTTAAATTTATAAAAGAACGATATAAATATGTAATACGATGCACAACGCAAGCATCTCTTGAAAACGCGCGCCCGCTGGACAGTTAATAATAATTACAGCACTTTTACTACCGTAACCTTCCTTGGTAACCATATGCACATAATCTTTCTCGAATTTTTATCACAGAATCTCATTATTGGATGTATTCGATATTTTAGATAAATTCATCCCAATAAATAGTTATTGAATTGATTACCTTTGTTGCAATAGCCACTTATCTTTTCTTCCTTTTGAGGAAAGTTTTCACAGCAATCCTCAAATTTAACTGCGTTTCGAAAAGAAAAAAAGCTGTTGCTTTTGACTGCCATACCGCTTGATTTTGGATCCTACTTCACTGTGAAATTAATATGTATTCATAAAAGATTTTTCCCCAATGTCTTGACAACATATCATGAAATTTTTCAATATTATGTATTGTTTAATGTTTTCTTGATGTTAATGTACTTCTATGCATTCTTTAATGTTTTCCGAAACGATTGTGCGATTTTTCATCTTTCCCGCTCTCGGTACAATAGAATACAATTTTCACACAACGAATTCACCGATTCCATCTGTCAACTACTTCATACCAGACTTAGAGGACTTCGAATCGACCTGCTTTTTGATAAGCTCATTTTGTGTGGAAAAAAGAATACAACTACTTTTATATGAACTGAAAAAACGAAAAGTTCAGAGTAGACGAATTGTCGTTTGCTTTTCTGATGCTTTTGTTTAATCAGAAAAAAAAATTACAGAAAAGCACCGTTTATACGTTTCTCATTTATATGTCGGTTCATCAAAGTCCCGATTCATTGCAATGATAAAGTGCTTTGGTTATAAGTCATTTTCCCCATTCCTAAGGTGTTCAAATTTCCTCCTTTCTAGTATGTGAACTGTGATACTGATATCTTGACTTCGAAATTATTCACAATTGATGAGGTAATAGAAGAGAAATTGTCTGGTGCTAATTTAAGCGATGAAGTTATTCCACCTTTCTTTGAAGACGCAGTGGTTTCTATTGGAAAACTTCAAATTTTTTTTGTCAAATGACCAGTGATAAGCATTCAATGCACTTTATTCAATTCATAGTCCCGGCGCCCCATTAGACCACTATGGGACGCAAGTTTACGTCAAAAACCGAAAGAAGAGGTCGCAAGAACGCCAAATCTGGCGATATACTCTTCACAACTTGGAAAGGGATAAACCCAAAAAATGTTCCACAAATAAACTGTAAGGGAAAAATCTCTAGTATCTATATACAGTAGACGCCGCTTGTAGTAATTAACTTGGGTCGAAGCCAAGGTGATCACTACATCCAATTATGTAAACATCCGAAATGCCTTAAAAATAATACAAATTTATAGGTATAGCAGACCACATAGCATTGCTGGTATGTATTCATTCGTTTTATTTAGAAAAAGAAAATCGATGCTACGGACAGAATTGGAAAAAAATTCATACACATTTAATTTTTTAGACTTTCTTAAAAAAGTTATAGATAACATTTTTTCATGATTTCATTGAAAACCGTTTATATGATAAATGCCCATCAAAACATTCACCACCAAGGTATTGTCCTCATGTTCTGTGACGTCATCTCATCGAAACCGATCACTACAAGTGGAATAATTGTAGTATTTTAATTTTCATTACAACCGACAGATTTGCTGTGCGTTTAGATACGAAATTAGATACGAGAGATCCATTCCACGCTATTTTGATCAGTACAATCGAGTGATCATTACATCCGCCATCGCTACAAGCGGCGTCTACTATACTTATTTGCGTGTGCACGTTGCTCAGACGAATCTATCGCACTTGCAGCTATGAAATTTAGAACACAGAAGGCATAATAAGAACTCAATGCAGCTCGAAGCCTGAAGTTTAAAATGTTATGTAGAAAATGTTTTACTCAATATTTTACATTGTTTGGGAGATTTTCCACACGTATTTTCCCGTAATATTGTTTCGGACAATCGCAGAAAAAAAATGATGTACCATCGGATAGAACACACAATTGTCATTCTAATGAAATTTATTTTGAACGTCTAACGCAACATGATTTCCTACAAAAGAAATCCTACACCTGACATTGATTTCGTTATCTTTTTCAAATGTTTTGAGGTAATAAATGGAACATTTCTCCCTAATTTCAAACAAGAATGAATGAAACATTTTTAGTAACTTTTAATTTTTACCTGATCAGTCAAAGATTTTATTCGCAGATCAACGGTTTAAAAATAGAGAGACGGGGAATAATATTTCTTCTTCGCTGGATTATTATTTGCGTAGCGTCTCGCATGTCTTTCCAATCTCGACTTGGCAAGCAACCAAATGAGAGAATCTCGTTACGGGCAGCGAATGTACTGCTAGTAAAACATAACTCAGCTTTCGCCATATAATAATTCAATGAAGTCGCCATACATATAAGTAATTGTAAATAGTATGGGAGTGCAATCGACACCAATAATTGTCAAACAATTAGATGGCACTTTAAGTAATGCATACAATGTAACGTGTCCTAGTGTAAAATATCGTCATATAAGAAAAATGCATTTTTTATTGGGGTTCTCCTTTTGTGTGTGTGTGTGTGTCACATTCCCCCATGTTCTATTACAGAAATTTGACGTTCTTATAGTCACTGGGTTTTTCTTTCTACCGTTCTCTGAATAGGAATACTTAAAAATCCAAACACCCCTTTATATGTGTAGGGGACGGCAATGTTAGCTTTCTAAGAGTAGAACGCATATCAAAACCGCACATACCTTGGCCAATTCTCACGGAACCTCCGATAATGATAGCAACCAGCGCTAAAAGTTTTGCTCCTGTAAACATATCTTGAACTCGCATCGCCCATCGCACGCTTCTGCAGTTGATATAAGTTAAAAGACCTGCAAAGAAAACAATAATACAATATACTACATGGCAGGAAAATGATGGTTTTAACATATAGTAAACCCTTGCCGAACACGATGGTTGCGTCATTAATATATTGCGATCACGGCAAAATCGCGTTCCGCAAAGTTAGCTTTCTATGGAAAACACACACACATATATATATATATATATATATATATATATATATATATATATATATATATATATATAATGCGCTTTCGTGGTTGTAGTCATTAACGAGCCGAGTTATTAACTAATTTTCTTTTATTATCCGAATATTTAAGTCATTTTTAAGGAGAGTGGCGGACATACGTGCATCTTAGTTAAAGGTTTCAAGTCAAAAGAGAACAGAAAATCCCTGCATTTTCTCAGGTAGGGATTTAACATATAGACACGCGATCAAAGTGAAGGGAATAATTGCTATTTTTAGTAAATTACGTAAGTGTTTTAGGGAAAAGTATGGTGCCAATAAGTCGCCGATTTCGGGATTTATGTGGGCGCGTGGAAGTAATTAGAATATTCTTTTAGTAACAAATATGCCAAAACGCGCGATTTGTTAGATTGCAAAAAATGCAATTACATCATTTTTCGGCTTTATCAGTATTTTTAAATGTTTAAATCTTTGCCACCAAAGTTTCTTTCGTTTCTTGTGGCATCTTTGACAACTTTTGAAATTTAAACGGTAATCTTTTACAGTTTGATTAAATATCTAAATTTTTCTTAATTATTTACTTAGTAATCAACTTAAATATTAATTGCCTTAACTTTTTTATGTCTTTTCCTTTAATGTTTCAAGTTCATAAAATTATAAATCAAATTAATTTAACGGAACTATTTGCTCGCCATCCTGTAAGGCGTATGAATTTTTGTGTAAAAAGGTTTAAGCGTTGCCTGACGGACAGAGATTCCTTTGTGTGATTTTGAATTTGACGAGTCCAGACTTGCAAGAAGTGGGGCCCTGGTGCCGTTAGGACTCTCGGAGCTGGCCACTGCAGTTTTTTCCGTTAATCCTAAAAATGATTCCAGTCTGAACTGTAGCTGAATTTTTTTTACGTTTGATTTTGCGGTATTGGTGATCCATATGCGTTCCTTTCAAAAAATAAGTTCTCGAAACAACTGTGATGGGAAGAATGAAGGTGTGTTCTTCGGTGTATGCTCCAAAACAAACTGAGATATAATATGGCTTTCATAAAGAATAGCAGTGATTGCTTCCTTGAATTATAAACTCTGCTACTTGGTGGCATAAGGAGGCAAGGACACTTTTTCTCATCAGTGATCCTGATTGATGCTCGTGAATCACCTCTTACAAAGCCTGCTGTTAGTGTTTTACCATCTGCACCTTTTCCGATATGTCTAAATATTTGTGCTGTAAAATTGTGCAAATAAGAGCTTCAAGTCCCTGTTTTACGCTACAAGGTCTGCTGTTTGTGTATTACCATTTTCAACATTTGTGTTTTTTAAGAATGAGTGGTGCCACATCTAAAGTGATACAAAATTATATGTGTGCAAGAAAAAGCTTCAAGTCAAATACTAGGCTAAGAAAGCTTGGTTTTCAAGGCAAAATTTGAATATAAGTGATATATAAAATCACTTAATAAGTGCGCCTAATAATTCAAGACGTTTTTTTTCTCTGTAGCACAGAATAGTCTTCAATATGTTTCTTGAATTTCAGTTGTATTTGCTTAGTATCCTTATTACAATTTTTTTAAGCCTGCAGCGCTTTTGTTTTAATGTGTAGCTACATTTTTCATTTGTATTTTGTATTTTGGTATTGTATTTGTATTTTGGTTGGTTGTGTGCATCATAATTACGATTTTTCTATTCATAAAATATGGCAGTAAAATCAAATTTAAACGATTATTACATAAAAAATTTTAATATTTAAAAATTTTGGTTTTCTTTAATTTCTCTAATAGTTTTTGTATTTTGTATCTCAGCAATTTTCTTTAGCGGCCAAATATTTTAGGTGCCTGTAAAGGTAGGTGCATTATTAAAGTGCAGTAAAAATTGCATATTATTGTATTCATGTTTCAGCACCCAGTATTCATTTAATAATTGAATAATAAATCTAATTAACAATTTGGCACCAATACTAGTTTTAACATTCTATAATTAACATATCACAGTAAAAATTGGGGCCGTTTTGAGGCCCATTCACAAAATTCCACTTCATAAAAACGGCCCCTTTACAAAAATCAAATTCACAAAAACAGCCCTTCACAAAATTCAAATTCATAAAAACTTAAAAAAAAATTATAAAAATGATCCTTTTTAAAATTTTTCTACGGCCAAGCAACAGTTTTTGAATGAGACATTGCACAAATTATATATACGATTTTTTTTTTTTCAGTATTATATCAAATTACTGCATATATTTGGTTGAATGAAACACTTTTGATATTAAATGCAAAATATAGAAATATGACTGCTAAAATTGAAGGTTTTACATGATAAAATTTTTTTTACAAAAATGGGCCCCTAAAAAAACCTGGATCGACCCCTGCTGGTATATTTTCCGTACATAGCGGGATATAAAAATCATAACGCACAAAATGCAATGCTCTGAAGGGCAGATCGTAAGACCTAGAACTACCACATTTGACACATAGTTACTTTTTGTGTAGAAGGTGTACACTACGTAAGGGATTTTCAATAAGGTAAATATATTTTTAATTAACTTAAAATCAATCAACATTTTAACTTTTTTCCTCAAATAAATCCGGGGCATATTATCGCACAAAAATAATCTTTACGTTCCCTTAAAATCCAAAAGGTTATCTTCTCTGCGACATCATTTCCGTACAATTTTTTCTGTAATTTCAATAATTTTTTCAAAATTAATTTTAAATAATATCATCGCTTAACAAGCAACACTACATCTCATTTTTTTGAAATTTCAAAAAGGAAGAAAAAAACTGAATTTTTCGCAACTAATAACGAATATTTCTGAATTTAACATTTGGTATGAACATAACAAATAACGCCATGTCTTAAGCGACGATTTGTTACAATACCTTTTATTGCTGTAATGAAATTCAATCAAATTTTATAGTTTCAACAAATCTTTCAATAGCGTATATGCATTTGTCAGTAATTTTAGGCTGGCATTCTTTCTGTAAACTGCGTAGTGTAAAAATCTTAACGCACAGAATGCATTGACTGATGTTATAAAGCCTAAAGCATTATCCTGCTACGATGATTCGGAATAGAGGTTCGAATTTCCTTCATCATTTATTATGCTGCATTTTCCAAGAATCATTGCATTTTAAGCACTACTTAAAATGCAATGTAGACATATACTCAAAATGCAACGCAATAAAAACTTTTAAGTAATGCTAAACTCAAAATCTTAAAATTGGTGCTTTATCATGCTACGATGATTCGGATTAGAGGTTCGAATTCCCATCGTCATTTCTTATGTTGCATTTTCCAAGAATCATTGCATTTTAAGCACTACTTAAAATGTAATGTGGACATATGCTCAAAACGCAACACAATAAAAACTTTTAAGTAGTGCTAAACTCGAAATCCTAAAATTGCATAACTATGTGACAAGAGAGACAATTCTCGATTCCATCGGAGTTATTATGTAGAATGAGTAGAAATTTCAAACAATCTGTCGGAGAAACGACAGCAGTTCATTCCCTATCTGCATGACATACAATACCTATAAATTTGCATATTTAAAAGATATCGTATGCTGAAATTTATCATGATTTCTTTTAAGATGAATTTCACAGAAGGAATCATGAAAATTTGTGGAACGTGAGTAATTTGGCGGATATACTGTATGAAGAAAAATAGGTTTGATTCGAAGATGTTGGCATTTCTTGTGTACAGGAAAAGGGGTATAAAATAACGTGAAATGTTTCGAGTTCGAATGTAAAAAAAGTTTTCAGCCAAATATAACCAAATTTGATCTGCATACTATTCCGACTATAGGATTTTGATTTATGCGGAAAAAAAAGACGTTCCGATTATTGTCATCAACCGCAGTGTCGTTTTATACAAACAGTTGGCCAAATAAATTAGTCAAAAGTATTGCAGAAATCACAGTTTCCATTACAAATTGTTTTTGTTCATACATCTGGTACAATGAGTTTATACTACTTACACTCAGAATAGTGAAATTTGTTATGGGCAAATGCAGTTGGAGCACAAGTTGACATCATAATTGAAAACTGTGCACCATTTTATATATGAACGGATAATTAGCAGTGCATTTCCTTGCAGGTCTCCACCGTGTTCCCCGGATCTGTCTCCCTGCGATTTTTGATTCTGGAGTCATCTGAAAAGTGTGGTTTACAAAGGAAACTTGAAGGATCTCATAACGATGCAAGTCTGACAAATTAACGTTAAGCTCCTAGAACATGCAGTCCACAGAATGTGTTTTTTGGAACTCTTGAGAGGTAAACTCATTGAATCGCATGTATCAACGATGCCAAAATTAAATTTTTAGGCTGAATTGTGATTTCTGCAGTTCTTTCAAGTAATTGCGTGAACAGCGCTTATTTTACAGCTGATGGCGAATTTTCCTTTTTTTTCTGTAAAAATCGAATTCCCAAGTAAAAAAGTCAGCAAAAAACCTTTTAAAAAATGAGATTTTACAGGGATTTTGAAGGAAAATGAAAACTACATGCTTCCTTCAGGAAATGTGCAGTTTATTTAAAGGTTCCATGTAGGCTTTTTAAGACTTCTAAATTACCATTCAGGTATTTTGAAGGTCTCTACAGGTATTTTAAAGGAAAATAAAATCTGCAGGTTTACAGAAATGTACAGACTTTTTTAAGGTTTTATACAGGCTTTTCTCAACAAGTTTATAAACTTCAATTTACCTTCAATGACTTAGCAGATTTTTTAAAACAGATTTTACTTCAGGTATTTTGAAGAAAAGTGAAAATTGCTTTTGATGCATGAAATATGAAGGTTTTTTAAATTTATTTGGGTTTCATACAGTTTTATATAATATGGTATACAACTCGGATTCAAACAGCTTACAGTATAGCTAGATAGAGAGAAGAGAGAAGGCGAGGGCAGAGAACTAGGATGCAATATATATAAAAAAGATATTTTACATATGGATATATAGAAAAAATATTAAAGATATCTTTCATATTCAAGGCATTTCTTTATACATATTTAGCAGTATATTTTATACAGCATGACTGTGAACTTCTTAGCATAAGAATAAAAAAGATAGAGACAAAAATCCAGAAGATTTCGATAGAACCAAGATTTTAATACTATGTAGACGTAATATTATGTAGACAAAATTTGGTTACATTTGGTTGAATAGATTTTTTACGAACGAGCTCCAAACACCTCACGTTATTTTACCTGTACTTCATGAACTACTTCATGAACTACTTGTAGAAAATTCATCGATTATTTTAAAAGTTCCAGAAGTATTATAGATTCGTTATATTTCCCCATTTTGTATCGAAAACCTAAGAAAATTCGAAAAACAAAACCAAAATATTTCATTAGTACATCAGAATATGTATCATTACAATGTGACCTTTAAAATAAATTGGCCATTCACGCTTAATGCTTGTTATTATCTTTCGCACACAGAATAAGTTAAGATTCCAGTGCGCATTTGAAAATGTGATTGCAGAATATAAAGTAAGTGAGCCTATTAACTAATCTCATATGTAAACTATTTTACAAGTTTGCATCAAATGGTTCAGGATGCCTACAGGACATCGGAAAGGAACAAACACCGACCCGGCCTACCCGAAAGACTGTAAGGCCCTTAGCGGGACGGCGGGGAATATCAATAATTAAAAAAGAAAAAAGAGACTGCCGTTAGCACCAAAGAGAACAGCCCTTAATCTCCAGGGGCAAGGAGAGCTGGGTGGATTTCGGAAACTAAAAATATAAGACCATATTATACAATAACTTACATAATAATACAGAAAACTATTGCACGTATTACACCCAAAGACAGGGCACGTATTACACAAAGATATTTAAATATATCTCAGAATAATCCTGAGCAATTACATTATTACAAAATATCAATTTACAAGGTGAACCCAGCCAAAATAAAGAAAAATCACAATGTGTGGCTGGGAGAAAATAAAAAATACAATTTCCAAGGGGGGTATTACAAAACATTTCATTTCAAAAGCACTTTAAAATTCACATAGAAAAACCGAAAAAAGCGAACAAATTCAACCCACACAAAGAAACACACAAAAAGGTAGTCTTTTAACAACCCACCCCTACAAAAAAAAACAACACATCACACTCCAAAATAAAATGTCACTAAAAACACACAAAAAAATGTTTTAAAGAATTCAAAAAGATAATCAAGTTAAAAAATATTTTATTTTTTAAAAAATAATTTAAACACCAGACCTGGAAAACGTTCATAACTATCACAAGGCAAGGAAAAAAAACAGATAATAAATAATAATAATAAATACTTAGCAATGAGGACCGGGGCTTATGGTGCAGGAGATACACAAGCTCAATTTGGCGCCCGTTTTTATTCAATTTTCCACTGGTCACACTGACAGATGGAACCAGTGTGGACTCAACTCCCATTTTCCATAAAAAATCTCTCTATGCAAAATTTCAAAGGGGAAAAATCAATTTTTTTTTCTGCTAAAAAAAATTCAATTAAAATACCCACAGGAAATTTTTTACAACTAAAATGAAGAAATCAGCGGGAGTGAGCTCCCCTAAACTTTCTCGTATACTTCATAGAATAGGTGTCATTCCCTGCTCTCCCCCTAATAAAAATTACAGACCTTCGGTAACGCCACAAGTACCAAGATTTTAAGGAACGTTTTGGAATATAAAATTTTATTAAATATATCACTCACTTACTCCCCACACCTACACCAGGCGTTTCATCTCGAAATCCAATTTTAGGGATTGCCATAATTTCTGCTCCTCTTACCACACCTGGTTTGGATTTGACCACAGTTTTCTTTCACCTGAGTTTATATCCAAACAACAGGAGTGTTCTCCCATTGCCTTTGTCGTATATTTACTCAATACGACACGTTTTATTCTTAGTATAGTGCATCGTGAAGCGAATCAAGAATACATTTTTTGGACTTCTTCTCGTTGTCTAATTGGGTCGAAAATTGGATATAGATCTACAATTTTGGTGTCAAGGCCACATACGAAATTCTATATATCTAGTTTGTTGTGTTTTTAAGCTCACATACACAAGAACAGACAAACAATCAAACTATTGACGAAATCTGGTCCAAAAAAATTTGATGCACACCCACAATTCTTGTAATAAAACTATATGTAAAATTTCACGAGGATGGAGAGACGCACAGACTTCTCTTAGACGGATTGATAAGTCCAAACGTTGATAGAAATCGACAATTTTCATTTCTGTGGCGTGCATGTGTGTTTTTATGAATGAAAGAATGGAGGGTGAAAATGCGGGTGAATGAGATATCTTAGGTGGCATAAGTAATAACTAACAAAAAGTCTTCCTCTCAGCAATAACTAAAATTACTTAACAATTACGAAAAGGATTCAGGTTCAAATCAACTTTATTTTAGCCAGGGCCAACTGAAATACGTATTTGGATCATTGAGTTCGTGCGCTCCGTTAAATCCCCTATCACTGGTGCAAGTTTTGATTTCAAGGCCGAATATTAAATTTCATTCTTTTATCTCGTTGCATTTTTGAGTTTTCGTGTTCACAGACAGACCGACAGATGGACATACAGGACAACTCCGATTAACCGAACTAAACGGGGGATGGGCGTTTCGGGTAACGATTTTTTCAGTTAAGCATGAGAATCTGTTACTATTTTGCATCTAATTACAGTATGAAATTCTGAAATGTTTCCAGTGGAAAACGAATTCAAATCTCTTTGTAGGCTGCACTTACGTTCTTTAAATTCAACTTCCGTCGAGCGCAATATTGGCACAGGCGAGTTCGGGCGTAATGCGCCTCCGTTAATACCCATTAATTTTAATTTTAGCATTTTAAAATTAATCACTGACCTTCTTGGGCGGGCTTAAAAGAAAACAAGTGTGTATATCGTTGAAAAAGAAAAAGCATCTCGCCTTCGCGATTATTTCCGTGTAGTATAGTTCGTGTTCTTTGGATTTACAATTTCAGAGTCATTTTCGGATAACCCGGGTTTCGGTTAACTGGGGTTTTACTTTAATTCCAAAAATAATACTTTCAGTCTCGAGAAGGTATAACACTTCAAGAATCATCAAAATCGCGTGATCGAATTTTTTCACGATTATAATACTTTCTTCTTTGAATAATTTCACATGGGAAAAAGAAATAATTTTTTTCTCTATCATTAAGCATTCTTATTACTGATTTCAGGAAATCTCATTCAGAAAAGGTAGGTGTCCAACGGCTAATACGAAATAATCATGAACAGCATCTGAAGTATCGAAAAACAAATAGCTACTAAGAAATTAAAACTAAATTCACATCTGTCACCCAAATAATTTTCACTTCGGTAGCTGCTTCATTAATATTCCTGTCACTGAAACTCAAGAAATCATATCTGGTTAACTGTGGTAACTTAAGAGGTTAATGGAATAATGGTTTGAGAAAAAGACAACAACAGGTATCGTGTGTTAAAAACTTTCACAATGCGATGGCCTAAATTGATTACGATGATCCAACACTAGTGAGGAATTAAAATCGGTATATAACGTTTCATCCATTTCAAATAGCATTCTAGGCACGAACAAGCTCATGGAATCCAGGTCTGTGCGAACACAAATATGACTTTCTGTTCATATCAAGTGATAACTTCCGACTACGCATGAAGGCAGGTTAACTTCCTCATTTTTTAAGAATTCTTTACTTTGTGAGCTTTAAGTGGTCTAGAGGAATGCTTATTTGGAACAAATATTGAATTTGTAACTTTCATTTTCTGATGCCGTTAGAAATATGGAAGATTCCAAATGATACGTATGAAGGATCATGTGCGACTTGTCCTAAGCATTCTCAAGCACCGAGTCCTCTTCAACACGGTTTCAAAATAACGCGTTGTAAAATTTGCAGCAACGTTCATAAAGCATGGTATTTTGACGCCTCCTTCTATAGCGCGGTTTTAACATAACAGGAAACGAATCTACCGTGTAATAGCAGAGTTGAATGTATCTCATATGTCTATTTTGTTCATAAATGAAATAAAACACGTATCAACGGAATATGTACTGAAAGTTCTCAAGTTAAAAAAAAACGCCTTTTCTTGTTCTGAGAAAATTTTCGGCGAGTTGATCCTTTTTTCAAAGTCTCTGCACCCTTTCTGAACATTGAGATCCATTAGCTAATTCCAAAACTGGATTTTATTTTACCGCTTAAGGGAACACATTACCTTCAACATTTTTTTTATTTGAAGTATTATTGAAAATATTTTGATAGTATTGAGGCATAACAATCATATAAAGTTATCTTGAGGATAAAAATTCATTTTGATCTGTTTGTTTAGGTGAAATTTAAATTTTTTAAAGAAAAATTCAATTTTTAAAAATCCCTATTACTGAATAGTTTTGCTTGATACTTTATTTGTAGATTCACTGAAACATATTACACAAAACTGTGCATGGATTTTAAGGTCCATCTAAGTTTCGCTTAAATATAAATATTTTACTGAATTATATGGTGAAAAATGAGGAAATTTAGCAGTACCTCATTTCATATCTTGTATAAAACAAACTAAGCAGCTGAATGTTTATTGCAAGCACAACTTTATCATATACATAAGGATAAACATGTACAAAAAATTTGAAAGCTCTATCTTAAAAAGGAAAAAAGCCTTAGCATTTTGAAAACACGAATGTGAAGAAAAGTCCGACATGGAGAAAGAGCCAGTTAAAGTTGTCATTTGAGCTTGTTTATCATTGGCCATCGTAAATAAAAATCTAAATATCTACTGAAATATTAAAAAGGTACAAATTTGAAATTTTGATACAATAAGTAGAACAATAAGTGCAACGAAATAAGCCAATAAAATAAAAATTGTTAATTTGGCCATTTTTTGAGTAATGTGTCCCCCTTAAAAATACTTTTCGAGCAGAATTCATCAGCCCCTTCGCTGCTTCGTATCTGATTTGAGCATCGCATCATAGAATTTGATATTTAAATGTGCAATTAATTGAAAGTAGCAATCGATTTAAAACCCAATTTCAGTGGGACACATTTAAGTATATCTATCAGTTCTCATTTATGTCCTCTTTTCAATTAAAATAATGATAAATACTTCAAACATGATGTGTCATCTAATTAGTAGGCTAAATAAATTCATAGTTCAAGAGATTAAACCTTTCTATATTAATACAAACATTTACAGAGCTACAAATTGAAAGAATCGTATAACAAGAACTTTGCCTAACAGACAATAAAGTTGACAAGTCATATGACAAATGCTCTTTAAATTTAACTGATGACATTTCTTTTATTATCTAATTAGATGGCACATTCCTGTTCTGGAAATTAATTTCAAACCATGCAAGAACCTTGAGGCCATTCGAGATATTAAAATGTATCCACGCGATTTCCGTCATTACAATTGAAATCAATTCCAAAATACACATTCGGTGCTGTACAATAGGGTGGATCGGAATTTTTTTTTTCAGAATTTCAAAACCTACCTATGCGGAAAAGATGTTCTATGGTATGGAGATTAAGAGAAAAATAATAAAAAAAATTAAATTCAAAATTTAATACTGCCGCAAGGGGGTTGAATTTTCGAAAAAAATGGAAAAATACTGAATTTTGATTATGCGATTTAAAAAAATATTGTCATTAATCAAAGCCTACTTATGCGGAAAAGATGTTCTATGGTATGGAGATTAAGAGAAAAATAAAAAAAAAATTTAATTCTAAATTTAATACTACCGAAAGGGGGTTGAATTTTCAAAAAAAAATTGGAAAAATACTTAATTTTGATTAGTGATTATACGATTTTAAATTCGTAATAATTGTTTTTTCTGCAATATAAATAACCAGAAGTGATGATTAATGAGTAGTGAGTACTAAGTAGTGAGTAGTATAATGTACATTGCAACGTTTTGTGACTCAGCTCCCCCTCCCCACACCGTCAAATCAGTCCGGTTAAACAACTAGAGCAGTAGGCAATCCCATCTTTTTTCTGTCTCCTGCTTTATCCTCCCACCCCTCCATAAGTCGGAAGTGGTACTTCATGGAATCTTCCCAACAGTCACAACCTGTAGTGACAAAGGTTTTAGCTGCAGTTAGAACATTGGACCGATTTGGTATTTCCGACCGAGCAGGCGCTGCCATCGTGTCAGCTGCGCTTCATTATGTGGGCATTATCTCAGAAAGCAATGTTTTGAACGTTGTTGACAGAAATAAAATTCGGCGTGGGAGAACAAAGGCAAGAACCACTCTATTATCTCAGGTCATAAAAGATTATGACCATGACCAGTTTGGTTTATACTTAGATGGGCGAAAAGACAGGACTCTATCAATGGAAGGCAACAGAAGAAAAGTCATAATAGAAGAACACATAAGCTTAGTAAAAGAACCTGCCTCTGAGTACATCGGCCAGGTGTCTGTAAATTTCGGGAGAGCGCAAATTATTGGAAATAACATATATAGTTTTTTTGTTATGCGTTGACGATGACATAGATGTAACAAAGTTGATTGCGACGGAACATCTGTCAACCCAGGTGTCAAAGGAGGTATACACGTAACATGGAACTGATCCTGAATCGTCTACTACAATGGTTTGTGTGCCAGTTATACGCCAACGAGCTTCCACTACGTCATCTTTTCGCGCACGTGGATAGAACCACAACTGGACCCAGAAGCCTGACTGTCGAAATAAGAAAATCGTTGGCCGGATGCGAGAAGCTATCTGTAGTTTCATCCACGCCAATAGAATACACGCTATGTGAAGTGACTAACAAGAAAGACTTAAGTACTGATCAACTGTACTTAATGGAAATTTGTGAAGTCATAAACTGCTGACATTGCAGAGAAAGTCTGTCGAAGATAAATCCTGGAAAATTTTGCCACTCAATGTGGCTTAGAATCACGAACAGAATTCTCAGGCTCAATGTAGCTCACGAAAATTCATCCGAGGCTTTATTGACATTAACGACATTCATAGCAAAAATCTGTGTGTCTATGTGGTTCAAGATCAAAACGAAACCATAATTAATCTATAAGGCACAGCATTTGCATCAATCAATCGTTCTATCGCGTTATTTCTCGAATGATTTGAAGGATGTCCTAGACTCTGTTATTAAAAGAAACTGATTTGCTAGCCATCCAGAAAATGTCCTGACATCAATGCTAGCTGACGACAGAAATCACATAAGGGAATTAACCTTTCGAAGAATTCTGAAAGCACGCAAAGTCATTACCTACTGCTCTAGTTGTTTAACCGGAATGATTTGACGGTGTGGGGAGGGGGACCTGAGTCACAAAATGTTGCAAATGTACATTATACTACTCACTACTTAGTACTCACTACTCATTAATCATCACTTTTGGTTATTTATATTGCAGAAAAACAATTATTTCGAATCTAAAATCGTATAATCAATAATCAAAATTAAATATTTTTCCATTTTTTTTTTTTTGAAAATTCACCCCCCTTTCGGTAGTATTAAATTTAGAATTTAAATTTTTTAATTATTTTTCTCTTAATCTCCATACCATAGAACATCTTTTCCGCATAGGTAGGTTTTGATTAATGATAATTTTTTTTCTCCATAGAAGAGCGATCCACCCTACTGTACAATCGACTATAAAATAAAAATTTAAAATGCTTTATTTTTTTTCAACATCAACCAATTCATAAGTAGTCTGTTGTAGAAGGGATTGTAGCTAGGACAGTTTTCCACCGTAAACTACTGACAATGAAATACGGTTGAAACCGACATTCATAAAACGTTGGTCGGTCGTTTGCAAAACTGTATCTAATCACAGCTCTCAGTACAAAAGATTCGTTCAATGAGTGCACAAGGCAAACTCATCACTGCATGAGAAAAGGTTAAAATTAGGGATGCAACGAATATTCGGCAACTATTCGGCCCTTTTGCCGAATACTAAGCAGATATTTGGCCGAATACATTCAGGATAATAATATTTTTAAATGTGCATTTAAATACACATTTAACAAAGAATATTGCTTATCAGTTGCATAGTGCATAAGTAGTATCTATATATATCAAAGAGGAAAGTATGTGGGTGTGTGCTTGTTTTTTTGGTTCTTTATGCACTTCCACACCGTTGGACTTACGACGATCAGATTTGGCATGGTGATGGATTAACACAAGACTTAGCCAACGCCGTAAAAATTATTTTAAAATTCGAATTGAATTTTTATTTAATTAAATAACGAAAATTAGGCTATTTTTAGACGTTTTACACCGATATCTTCAGAAATACTTATGGTTCGAAAATTATTTTTACATCACTTTAAAGAGCAAAAAATTATATTTTTAATGATGCCAATTTAATTGTTGTACATTTTCTCTAACTGTAATTAACGTTTCAAAATTAATTTTAAACTCAAATTGCAACAATTCTTTTATTGTTATAAAATAAAATTCAAACTAATATATTGTTTAATCAAATCCCTTATTCACGTGTTTTTACTTTTACCATTGTTAAAGCTCAGAAAATATTGTTTTTTTTTGGTCAAGGTAGACATATTACTTCCGTTTTTATTTCGTAGCTCTTGACATGCACTCAAATATCTAATGATGTTAGTTTAGTTACTACGCGATGCGAGTTTCAGTTCGATTTTATTTATAGTATTAATAGAGAGTATTTATATTTAGTTTTTATTCCCCTAACTGAAGTTAAAAGTATTCTTTTTGTTCGAGCATTTCCTCTTCAGCGAAATTCTTTCGAGTGAGGTGAGAATTGTTCTCGAGCGATTTTGACTTTATCTAATTTACAAAACATTTTATTTAGAAGCTTCGGAGTAACCAAGTTATACAGTATAAGTATATTTGTACATTGTAAAATTGTATTAATTATTTAATATATATTGTTTAAAATAAATGTTCTTTTTTTTAATTTTCTCCCATTTTCATTCAAGCCATACTGTTATAAGGTGATAAAAAGGCTATATTTGAAAGTTTTAATTCAACAAGAAAAGATTCAAAGAAGATTTACGCTTGTTGGGGAAGGTTCCCGACAGTATTTTTAAGGGGAAAAAAAGGAGACCGGTGTATGAAAAAATATGGATTCCGAGCAACGCTGGGTTTTCAGCTAGTATTTAATAATTTATCATTGCAAAGATGGAAATTATGATGCAAGAACAATAATTTTTTAGCATTTTAAGGAGGAAGTCTGTTCCGTTTGGTTTCATACACATATAATACTAACTAGGGATGTTACGAATATTCAGTATTAGACCTATTCGGCCCCACCCCGAATATTCAGTCTGGCCGGATACTACACAGATATTCGGCAGAATAAATTCACGATAAAATGTTTTGTAAAAAATGGTGTTTAAAATATATTTCTCAAAGAATATTGCAGAATTACATGGCTGTACATTTATTATTTAAAAAATCTATTATTTATCTAATTTTAAGTTGGATAGTACTAAGTGTATTTAATAGTGTTGCATATCATTTATAGAAGTCTGTTCCATATGGTTTCATATATATTACCAGATTCAGAAAATAAGTGGTCACTATATAATGATTGCGGATACTGAAAGACATTTTATTGCTAAATTTGCGAACCTTGGAAATTTTTTTGCATTTTTCCACCAATTAAGTGGGCATTCTAGCATACCTATTTAGAAGTTCTTTACCAAAATAAAAATTTACTTCTAGTAATTTTAATTCATTCATTCAATTTTTGTCTATGTTTGTCATTGTCATGTTCTGCAATGATGGCACTTTTATTTCTTTGAAGAAATCCCAAAATAATGAATGTTTCTCATTTCTTATTATTGGAATTAAGGTATTTAAAATATTGCAAATATACGCAAAATCATCGACACTTTTTTAAAGATACAAATAATAAAATCTCAATTTTATTTAATCTTAAATTCTTCATTTAAAATTTAAAAAAAATATTTCATTTACAATCAAAAGTGAAATGTTTTTAAAAATTTGGTATTCGGCATGAAATTTGGTCGAATATTCGGTTATTCGGCCAAATTACTATTCCTTACATCCCTAGTAAAAATAATAAGTAGAATTTCAAGACTTGCATGTCTCCGATAAATTCTTTTACCGCAGAAGATTCATGCTTTGAAAGACATTTTTAGTGAACTAGTGACATTTTCGGGGTCTCATGGTCCAACACCTGGGCCTGAGATGTGTATAAAAGTTTCTTACTTCGACGCTCATCTAAAGCAAAGTTTAAATCCAGGGTGTTAGCCCTTTATACAGAGCATCCTTCGAATACGCATTTCCTTAGTATGTACTTCAGCGGTCATAATGGCCAAAATTACTGTCAGAGGGTTCAACAAATAATGAGCTAAAACTTAAAACATGTTAACACGGTAAACTATACAGGGTGTCCACACTTTTCGTGGTCCAATAGCTAATTTGTAAACCGTTAGAGATAGACATATAGTTCCAATTGGAAAATGCTTTAAATGAAGGGAAGAATTAAATTTCATGTTTTTTTGAGTCACTATATATATTTCTGAAAATGTTACCAATTCTAATTTTTTATATGGTCTCCCGGTCCTATCAGTCATGTTTAGTAAAATATTCTTCCCACACTAACATTTTAAGCAAAAAAAGTTCACATAATTTTAAACCAATCAGCGGCCTCGACGAGTAAATGTTACGCACTGATTGGTGGATCGTCTTCGAGGCGGCTGTTGAAATGGTGTAAAGTGGTCTAAGTCAGCGATGCTCAAAGCTCAATAACTCGATCAGTTTTAGTCGCAGAACAGTGGCACTTTTTTTTGTTTAAAATTTTAGTGTGTGAAAAATATTTTACTCAATATTACTGATAGGACCGGGGGGCCGTATAAAAAATTAGAATTCGTAACTTTTTCAGAAATGTATTTATAGACTCAAAAAACAAGATATAATTCTTCCCCTCATTTAAAGCATTTTTTCAATTGGAATTATATGTCTATCTGATGGTTTAGAAATTAGCTATTGGACCAAGATGAGTGTGGACACCCTATATGTTGGTCCCATGACTAACATGACGTTGGTGACCAACAGCGTACTTTCCGTTCATGCCACGTCAGTCTCTGTTGACTAACGATTTGCAATTTAAAAAATAGTATCCTTCTATTAATATATTTTAAATAATTTGGAGATCATAAAAGTATGCAACTAAATATAACTTTCGTTATTAACAAAAAAAAATAATGTATTATTATATACCCAGTATACACAAAAAGAATTTTTTTAAAATACCGATGTCGCCAGCATATGGATGAAATCGGATATCGCGAGCTCACTGTGTTATAAAATAAAATTGAAATAAAAAGTTGCATGAAGAAAAGCTGTATACAAGAACGAATGAAAAACTACAGCAGAAAAAACTTGGTCTTTGCCTATTTCTTGAAGGCGTTGTGATGTGACGTAAAGAATACACATCTCGTCAGAGACACGTGTCCAAAACATAATCTTTGCGTTTAGCAGATCATTTGTCGAAGGTGTTCTTGTATGACATTCGAATGTTACGACTTCAGAAATCGGTTCATCAGCGTCATTTGCGATGACGTCATCCTTTCAGACAACTCTGTCATGCTATTGTAAAGCAGATTTGCGATTAATACATCTGAAAATGTTGTTTCCCCATCAGAGTCGTCTGAAACAATGCTTTCAGAAGCACAAGAAGAAATTATACAAAAGAAAACACTAACCTTTATTGGGGGGGGGGGGTGGAAGCTGACAGAACAGATTTTCTTTAAAAAAACTTGCCAGAATGATTTGAAATTAACTCACGAAATGTAATAGAATTCAAAATTAAATCAGCGGAAGTGATCTTCCTAAATTTTCTCGTATACTCCCTAACATATGTAAAGAAAAAATAAGCTAAATGACAGTAAAAGGCGCGAAGCGTCCCTAACGCACGTGGAGAAAAAAAACTAAGCGAATGGCATACCACGAGTTTCACGCAGCAAGGCGGAAGTAAAATCAAGAAGCCGGCGGGATTACGCAATAGGACTGCGTAAGATAAAGAAACCGAATTTGTAATTTGAACGCCTTTTTATTACTCGATTGAAACAAAAATTGGACATAAATCTGCAATTAAGGTTAGAAGACTACATAAAAAGTTCATTTATCTAAGTCATTGTGTTAAGGAGCCATTGTGTTCACAAATATGCGATTATACAGACCGACAGAAAGTCAACCCTTCGACGGATTTGGCCCACAATTGTATACGGACCTATATTCCTGATGATATAACTGTGTACCAAATTTTATCCATCTAGCTATTTAAGTTTTTGAGTTATCATGTTCACATGAGCGTAGACGGATTTTGTCCAAAAATTCGATAGAAACATACAAATTATGTGTAAAAATCACGTATCAAATTTCATCCCTGTAACTCTACTAGCTTTCCAGTTATCGTGTTCACAGACAGACAGACATGATTCCAAAATTGTGTTTTTCGGACCTCAAGGAGGTTTAAAACGTAGAGATTCATCAAAATCTAGAGGTCGAATATTTTGACGATTACAATACTTTCTCTTTGTATACTTCGTATACGAGAAAATAATAGAGCTACATGATAATTTCGATATGTTCTAATTTTTCGAACCGATATTACTTATATCTATTCATTCAAACCACAATACTGCAGAAGTTCGTTGTGGCCGGTCATTGTAAAATTCTAGCAAAGAAGGGTTACTTTATGTCACTCAGGCATTAATACGTTGATCGCCATATGAATCAAATACGATTCACACGGCGATCAAATGCGATTCATACACACTAACTAATCAGATAACCCCTTTTCTACCGTAGTTAAGCGATATCAGAAAAGGGGTCATCTAATTAGATAGGTGGTTCGAATCTCGGACTTGAGTTGTGGCGACTAACGTGTTAACCCATATTGTACCAAGCATTTTAAAAAATTAATATTTTTTTATAAAGTCTTAAATATTTGTTTCTCTAACCCCATGTTTACACATAAATCAAAAAAATTACAAAACTTTTACTAGTTTCATCGATACAGGCTGTCCTAAAAATAGGACAATGTTGCAATCCACTGCTATTAGTTTTTATTTAGGTGGAGTGGGAGAGGCAACTTAAGCACAGTACAGCGATGCGTTTTTTACAGATACTTGCGGGTTTTTCCTGCACAGGGCTTTTTTAGCTGGCATCATCGTCATTTTCAATATCATGTTTAGTTTTAAATCTTAGAAAATATTAACATCATGAACACCTCGTTTTCTGCAAGATGGTTTGATTAGAATAGAAAATCCCCAAAAAATGTTTTTTGTGTAACAGAAATGAAATTACTGTTTTCAACTACTTCTGCAGCGTAGAATCCAAAAGTAATCGTGAAAAAACTGTAACACGTACAGTTTTTTTTTTTATTACGACTATTTTATCAATACTGAAAAAATAGGCAAAAGCATTTACAACGCATGATTTATCATTAACCTTCCAGCGGGCGCGCATTTGCAAGAGAAACTTGAATTGTGCATCGTATTACATATTTATATCGTTATTTTATATATTTAAGTGCAAGTTTATTTATAAAATCTTTGTTTACTATAAGGCTAATAAATACAGATAACATAAATAAAAGTTGCATTTATTTTTGTAAAACACCACGATATATATATATATATGTAATACGATCCACGATATGTCGTAAAATTTGCTTAAGCGCGCCCGATGGAAGGTTAATTTACTAGAGAATATTGATGTAAATGAGATTATACAGATATTTTAGACTGAATAAAGCATAAAAACATTAAACATTTACTAAATACAATTAAATATATTACTTTTCTTTCTTTTATGTGGTGTCAAATCTTCTCTATTAAGGAACCAGCAGTAGTCACCCATCATTGCTGGGTCCCAGTGAGTTTGATATCGGATTTCCATACTCCTAATATCTAGATGGAATTTTTCCCATTGTTCGTCGCTGATCATTCCAAGATTTTTTTGCATAGAAGTCTAAATGTGAATGTAAGAAGTGTATTTCGAGTGACATTTGGCACACCAAGGTTTGGCAGAACCTTAAGAAGTTATTCTATTATGATGGCATAATTATCATTTCTTTTTCATAAACATTTTATCACCTTCACAAACGATATTCAAGCTGCTAATTCCTCTTTATTATTGTCTCACTTTTTACTCTACGTGAATTACAAATGGAGTTACATCTGCTTTATTACCGAACTGTAAGAATTATTTTATGTTGCATGAAAATTTTAAATGTGTTTTCCGAGAAATGATATTTTTGAAGAAAACTGCCGACCGTAACAATGATTTCTCAAAAAGTTATTTAAGTATTGATATGAAATTTTCTGAGATTGTTTCCTGTAATAAGCTTGATGTTTTCCTCTAAAACTTAGGTCAATTTTAAGATCAAGTATTTTTTAAGTGCTTAAATATAAACGAAAAGCATTTTTTATGAAAAATTACCAGTTTATTAACTATGTTCAGCTATATCTCAAAACTATTTTGAAGTACAAGAAATATTTTAGAGCATAACACAGATAACTGTCATAAAAATGTACTCCTACATGGATTTATGTATATTTATAATATGATTTTGTCCATGGCTGTTAGCGTAAGGCAAATATTTTAGTCATTTTTCTTCAAATTCATCAGTTTTTTTTAAAAATATTATTTTGAAAGCCTAATTTTACAACATTTTCATAGTTTTAAAACATATGCAGTTGAAAAATAACATTAAAAAATATATATAAGTTATTTTTCAAAAAAATGTCTCCGAACACAGTCGGATACCTTAAGCTTACTTTCAGAAACAGAATAGCAAATCAACTTTCTAATTTGAGTTCCAACCAAAGTATCCTCTTTAAGTTTGGCTCCACTCAATTAGGGGTAACGTCCTCTTTAAATGTTTAAATGCTCCACCTTTTTTGTCCATGGCCTTCACAAAATTTTTTAATCAGTGGTAATTTAAGGTGAAGTGAAGGAAAAAGAATCTTTTTGGGTTCAACAAGAGGGGTATACTTTACATTATTAGTTCCAATTCCTTCTGTTTGAATATCCTTCTGTGTTAGTAAGATAGAAGTAACCATGATCTAAATAATCCCCGCCACACCATAGGGACAGTAAATGGCATCGAACTTCTTTCTCCTTTCATTTAGTGAACAAGATACAGATTGTAATTACGTAACGCACGAGGATCCCAAGGTTTTTCATGATCGCCAACTTTGCAACCAAAATACAGAAAATAAGACTTTTTCACTTCTTGTGTTAAATGTCTACCTTGTGGTTTTCTTATAAATCGTCCACAAACATGCACAATTTATCGTGCTGAGTTTTGTTCTATTAAAACTTGCCATTTTCAACATATATTGTAACTATAAACACACAGCCACATTAACCAAAAAACGACTCTTGACTGGAATAGTGGAATTAAACGGATAATGTAGGGATACAGGACTGCCAAACAAGAATGCCAAAAGGCAGAGTTCTCAGAAAGAAGGTTTTCCAGGAGGTAGGGTCACCATATGTGACATTGTGAAAATCATACATCATAATGGTACGTGGTGGGACTTTTTTACTTGCAGATATTTAAATAAGTATCGTAATTAATAATAAAAATTATAATTTGGCCGTTGTTGCAGAACCCCTGTAGACCAGTGTTATCATACTAAACAGCTGATTGAGTTTCCGTGAAGCAACAAATGCCTGTTCAAACGCATTAATAAATATAGGTCAGTACCATGTTTTTACCATGAATTGAAGTAAAATAAGCTGCTGCATGTACAGATCAACTCCATTTTTATGTTTATTGTAAAATGTATGCACATTGATACCTTTACCTGTATGAATATACCACGTGAAAAATTTACACGATATTTTAAAATAAGCATCAAAATTATTTTGAAAAGAAAACGAAATTCATGAAAACGAGAAAAACTAGGTATGCTTCGATGAATTTCACAATTCAAACCGACTTTATGAGCTGCAGTTTAAGAATAATTAATTTCCCCCCTACCCGGAATGTCTGGCACTTGATATGTGCCTGTTAAACAGACTGTTAGGCGCCTGCGTTAGTTGTATAGTAGCAATGTTCGGAATGCAACAGACAAAGGAAGGACTGTCTCCATTACTAACTGATAGGTGTTAGACTATATCGGATTGTACCATCGTCCTATTTTTAGGAAATGTAAGGAAAAATGAATCCCTAGATAATTTTTTAACAATGTTTATTTACTGGTATAAAAGTTTAGAATATTACCTCAAAAAACTTTTATGTACGTATTTCTTGGAGCTCAAAACTGTAAGAAACATGCGTATTGAAAATGTAAAAGAAAAATTCTGCAAAAATCGCCATTTTAAAATTTTAATAAAAAAAATATCCAAATTAATTTAAACTTGTGATAAAGACAAGTATATAGTTAAATGACTCTTGAACGTTTTTAATTTGAATTAAAATATTCAAAAGAATTTATATAAAGGCCACTTATATGTGCTGTCCTATTACTGCTGTTTAGGACGATGAAGAAATACAGGTTAAATGTAGACAAATAATATGAATAAACCAGAGGACTCGTTATTCTCTTGATATTCTCATAAACTAACAAAATGTGGCGTGTTTTTGTGCTCCGGAGTTATAATGAAGAAAACCGATTATGAATTTTCGGGCATCTATTCCACTATTTATTTCCAAAATTTGATACAGATCTACAATTTTGGTGGCAAGACCACATACTAAATTTCATTTGTCTAAGTCAGGCTTTCCGAGTTAACGTGTTCACATACACGTGAATATACAGACCGATAGATGGTGAACTCTTAGATGGATTGGTCTAAAATTTGATACAGGTCTACGATTATAATGATAAAACCAAGTGTTAAATTCTAACCATCTAGCTAGCATTTTACAGCTATTTGTTCACATGGACATGGGCGGACGAACACAGACTTCCTTCAGACGGATTTAATCCAAATTTGAAAATATGCAATTTTTGTGTAAAAGCCACATACAAAATTTCACGCTTGAAGTTCGTTGAATTTTTGTGTTAACGTTTTGACAGACGGATAGACTTGACATAATTCCAACATATATGTTTCGGACTTCAGGGATGTCTGAAACGTGAAGATTCATCAAAATGTCGAAGTCGAATTTTTGAAGATCACAATACTTTCGCTTTGATTTGTATTGATTCATCCAGAAATAAAGTTTCTGGCACGAAACAAAACATATTTACCCGGAAATGTTTATTGAAAGAGATGCAGAGATCTCTCAGCTAGGTAAGAAGGTATCAAGGTAAGAAGCCGCCGGATCTGAAAGTGAGGTCGAATTTTCAGACGAAACAATACCTTCTCTTTGTCCTACTTCATACACGAGAAAGTAAAAAAAAAGCTTGAAGTCGATTGTTTTCAATCAAATTTTGGACCCTAGCATTCTCTAAAAGTTTTAATAGTGGCCCCTTCCATGATTAATGCGTTTTTGAATGGTTTTTCCCTGCATCTGAATTTTAGAGATTTAGCTAACAAATAGCGAAGTACTTGTAATTAGCTTCTGACATATATTTACCTCTTTTTAGGGGTGATATTTTATTTTTGTATTAGCAGAAAGCATGCATTTCTTGAAGTCAAGGTTCAATTAAAAAATTTCGTCTCATTTTAGAGCCTCTTTGTTTTCTCGTCATTGAAGAGCACTCTGCTGCTCCAGAGGCTGATGATCACTGAGTATTAACCCCATGAGGCAATTATACTGAATATTAACCCCTTGAGGAAATTATACTAAATATTAACCCCTTGGGGAAATTATACTGAATATTAACACCTTGAGGCAATTATACTGAATATTAACCCCTTGGGGAAATTATACTGAATATTAACCCCTTGAACTAAGAATTCATTTAGACTCCTTAACTAGACGATACATTTTATTTTGGACGTTTATTGTTTTTTCGATCCATTTAAGAACGGAAGCGAAACCTGAGATACTTAAGCGTTTCCAACTGAGTTTTGTATTTTAAATTAACTGTTACTTTGATTTAATGATATTTTAATACAGAAAAGAAGAAAATACAGAATAAGTAAACAATAGCGATAACAATACACCTTTTGCTCGCCAACGCAGCAGCATCCAGCAATTGCATCAACTATATTGTCCATAATTAACTAACGAATTACTACAGAATCAGACAACAAAAATCATGCTTTAATAAAAATTAAAACACATTAAAAGAAAATCATTTGTGTTGATGCAATTACTGGATGCTGCTGCGTTGGCGCGCAAAAGGTGTATTGTTATCGCTATTGTTTACTTCTGTATTTTCTTCTTTTTGCATTAAAATATGTCTTTTGTATTTTATTGGAAGTTGCAGCATTTTTGCGTCATTCTGTCTGATACAAAGTTTAATTTTTTAACTCTTAATTTTTGATATCTTTTGTCACATTATTTTGCTTGTACTTGTTTGATTTAATTACATATTTATGTAACATTATACTTTAGGTAAAATGTAGAGCATCTTCAAAATGAAGTAGGCAATAGTTGATTCAATTTAATTTTATTAATTTCACTTAAAGATTATGTTTGTTATATTAATTAAATAATGCAACATACATGACCAGAATTGAAGAATTACGTTCGAAGTGGCGCGTCTTAGCAGGCCGGTTACATGTTTTAAAAAAGGAACGTTAGCAATGCGCAGAGAGCTTAAATATTTGGAAGAAGGGAATTCCCCCAAAAAGGCTCGTGCCTCTGGAAGTTAAAGTAGAAGTGTGGTTCTTTAAGATTGAAGTATAAGTCATTTAAAATGTAGAGGCATCAAAAAGAATTACTTTAAAGAAGATTAAAAAGTTACCTCGTTACATAAATATTAATACGATGCACGTGTTTGGCACGTCATTTCAGTGGAAGGGATTAAGAAAACTTTTCTGTCTGCATATATCGAAAAAATTGTTAATAAATATTGTTTTTACAGTATTTTTCAATTTAAAGAAAACTTTCATTTTATCTGATATTTGTGATGTATTCCGGCATCTTATATTATTTTCAATGTTTTTTTTTAAAATAAAGTTGTCGTTTATAGTAAAAATTTTCTGTCATATTGAAATTTCCTGAATAAGAATGACACAACAGTTTTATTGAACGTACTTTTATTTTCTTCTGCTACGTATTTACTTGTGTCTTGCGTTTCATATTCATTCATCGATGAGTGAGTGACAGCGTTTTGTGACGTAGTTGTAAAAGAGAAATTTGGAAATAATGGCATAAACGATGTAGCCGAGATAATCATTTGATTTCCGATAGATAGCCTTACTTTCAGATTTCATGAACATATTTGTTATTTGCATCGATACCGTTTAAATTAAAGGCGTCTTTACGACATGTTTCAATTATTGTTATTTTTTTAGCGCTGAGAGAGAGAGCTTAATGAGAGAGTTATGTAACTGAAAATCGCAACTGATCGAAAGGTAACTGCACCTGCTCGGAAAATCCGAACACAACGGATCTAAAGAAACTTCCGGTATGAACGCGATTGCACGGAAATTAATTCAAAGCATTTTACAACAAAATTATTCTTCTACGAATTAAATTTTATTTGTATGGAATTATTTCCTACGACGTTTGAAAAATTCGTCTTAAGTATTTTTCAGAAGCCCTAGTGCTAGTAAGCAATTTTCATTAAGTTACATGTTAATAAATCGACGGCTATAAAATATTCATTGGCAGTTATTTCAAGTCTAATTAAATGATTCTTTTACGAAGATTACTAAAATAATTTTTGCAAACATATAAAATTCACGTAACGCCTTCTCATGACAGACGTAGCCCGTTGTTCTACTCTTCACAATGACGTTACGTCTTGTCAGATGCGCAATGGATACCAACTTCAATTGCCTCAGCGCATATGTGTCGCGTGAATATGACTTGAATCCCTTTAAATAGCAGTACAGATTAGTTGCTTAAGTCTTTCTACATGAAAATTTGTTTACACAAAACTACAAAAGAGGAAAATATGAAATAACAGCCTCAATTATAACTTTCTGAAACTTCCTCCTTTAAATACACGATTAATTTATGAAGATTCAGGGATAGTAAAATACTAGATTCATTGCATCTATATATTTAATATAATAAAAGAAATCGTGTTAACTTCCTTATATCAAAGACTACACTACAAAACTACGCGCAACGAATCCTACAGTTTTGAAACAGCTTATTTTCCTTTTTTACTTTCTCGTGCACGAAGTATACAAAGAAAGTATTGTAATCATCAAAAAATTCGAACTCGAGATTTTGACGAATCTCCACGTTTTAGACCTCCCTGAGTCCGAAAAACACAATTTTGGAATTATGTGTGTCTGTGAACACGATAACTCGAAAATTATTACAGCTACGGGATGAAATTTGGTATGTGATTTTTACTCATAATTTGTAGGTTTCTATCAAATTTTGGACAAAATCCGTCTACGGGAAGTTTGTATGTCCGCGTTCATGTGAATTCTATAACTCAGAAACTTAAATAGCTTGATGGATAAAATTTGGTACACAGTTTTTTAATCATAAATGTAGGTCCGTATAAAAGTTTGGGTCGAATACATGAAAGGGTTGACCGTCTGTCGGTCTGTATAATCACATACTTTTCAACGCCATAACTTCTTAACAAAGTTACTTAGATAAATGAAATTTCGTATGCAGTCTTGATACCCAAATTGTAGATTTGCCTCCACTTTTCGTTTAAATCGGTTAAAAAAAAGGCGTTGAAATTATCTATTTGGTTTTTTTCTCCATTCTACTCCCCTCCCCCCCCCAAAAACACGAGCTGAGGCTCAGATGTTTTTCCCTATTTTAGGGATACCGACCATTTTCCCCACCTTATGGAATACCGCAGATTCTAGCGCTGGTTATTCCCCATGTGATTCGCATGCAGAAAGGTTTTGGGGAGGCCACTCCCGCTGGTTTCCTTTCTTTTTCTTTATTTAAAAAAAAAGAAAGAAAAACCCTTTTCTGAATTTTAATCCGAGTCGATCTGGAACCGAGCGTCCAATCGTGGACGGTGGTTAGGTGAAGGGATAAAACGCCTTGGACTAAATCGAAAGTTTAAATTTTAAAAAAGCATCAGACTATAAAATAATCAAAATTTTCAAAAAGTTAAACACGAAGAATTAAAAAAGTCTAAATATCGCTATTTCTGTTTCTTTCTTCAGGATTATAGATACATTATCATATGAACGAGATCCTATTCTAGGTATAGAAAAATCTGACAAGATTCTACAGAAGTTAACTTTTTCAAAATTTAAATACAGTTAAGTTGTTTTTTTCAATATGGACTACTTATTTTTATGTATAAAAAGAACAATTCCTTTCCATACATAAAAAATAAAGTAAAAAATTATGTATAAAAGGGAAAATTAATTCAAATATGGGATCTTTTTTCGTTTCGCTACAATTTTTCTAATAGAGACAGAGTCGAAAATCGGTGCTCGTATTCGAGACGGCTGGCCACTTTATACATAGAGAGAGCAAAAGCTGGGTAGGAGAATTCACTTTTGATTAAAATTAACCCTTTAAACTAACTTTTTAAAGTAAAAGTAATCAAACGTTTTGTTAATATCAGCTGTTTACTTTTCAGTAAAATCCGGAATCCTAATTCGGAGCATTTTTCCAATACAGGACAAACAATCCGACTAATCCTAGACGTGTGAACACCTTAATTTTTATTAAAAAAATTCTCCCGAGGCCTTCTCCCAATATGATTGTTGAATTAAATAAATCACTATTCGTTTATTTATTTTATATGTAAACAGATTCTTGGAAAGCTTTCATGAAATTTAATTTCATTATCATTCTGACAAAAAAAAAGAGCTTAGGATATTGGCTTTCTTTTAAAGAAATCATCACAATTTTAAAAATTGCATCTATGCTTTAATATTAAGTGTTTAGTTTTCCAATTCATACTTACTTTCAGCTAAGTTTATTCATATTGATTTTTAAATGCAACAATTATGTCTTTAAACATATGCAAAATCTGTCAGCAGTGTAAATTTGAACATAATGCATCAACACGGTTGCTAATTTATTAGAGTATATTTATCGCAAACCCTTTCCAGTTTTACGAAAATACGAGCATAAACAACAAAATGTGTCAAGAGTCAAATGCTATCATACGATGAAAAGAAGATAATCATCCCCGATAGTAGCGTTATCTTGAGCAGTATTAAACAGTTACATATTTTTTTTAAAAAAAACAGCTTACCTCTTATAACAACTTTAGTTTAAATAAAATAAAATAAATTTGAAGTTGTGACTTCAAAAATAACCTCCATTTTTAAAAGCATTCTTTTAGGTGCACTAAAAATGCTGATTTTAATGGATAATATTGGGCATGCCATTTAAATATATAAGCAAGTGTTGGACGGAGATGCAAGTGCGTATGTGTCTCCTTCGAATTGCTCATAGCTTAACTGCTTATCTTGCGAACCTTTTATGAGTAGAAGAATCTGTTATTGTTCGGCTTTTGGCAGTTATATTGCGGAAAAGAAAATGGCTCCAAAACAAATATATATATGTATATACAGTGGTACCTCCGAAAAGCGGACAGTCACGGGACCAAAAGTTTTGTCCGTTTTTAGGAGGTGTCTGCTATTGGGGAGGACAAACTTTTTATAAAAAAAGTTTTTTCACTTCTGTTTGATATATGAAACATATTTTTATTTTGCTTGTTAGAATAATTTTGAAATATTTGCCAAAATAATTGAAAGTTTTTCAAAAAATACCTGTCCGCTATCCAGAGGGAATAACATGGATTGTCCTATATCGAAGGACTGGGACTCGTAAAAATGTCCGTTAATTAGAGGTGTCCGCTATTCGGGAGTGTCCGTTAAGGGAGGTACCACTGTATATATATATATTACTTAATAAGTCGTTTAAATAAAACTAACTAAAAATATAATAAATTAAAAAAAACAGATTATTAGACTTCTTCCCAAATCAAAATTAAACATTGCTACGACTTAATCTAATAATGCGAACGACTACAGATGATTCTAACACAAATAGAAAACGATATTAAATTATTCACACAAAGTTCTTAAATGAATAAAAATTAAAGTTCTAATGTAAGAAAGAATTATATTGCCGAAGTAAAAAAAAAATACTTTAAATTATTAAAGAATTTTTCTTAATGTCACTAGCACCAATTGCAAGATGCGGATTGGACAAAATGTCAATTCAAATGCAGCGCACCGTACTGTGACTTTTCAGCGTGAAATGGCTCAATTTTAAACACCCGGTATTTAGTACGTACATATTTTTGTACTCTAAAAGATCATGTATTGAAAAAGATCATTTCAAGAAGTTTCTCGAAGTCCATTAGGTATTTTCCAGGAATCAAAATGACGAGATGTTACAGTACAGCGTATAACATCTTGCAGTCAGATGCGTATGTGCATACGTAGAGCTGCGTTTGTCATGTGACGTCGTTAATATATTAACAGCAATATCTTGGATTTTCAGTTCCGATTTTAAAAAAAAGAAAAGAAAACCTGCCATTTTACAGAAGGAGGGAATTTCGTTAAATTATCCGCCAGAGATGCCACTTTGGACTTTTACTGACAATTGTACCTTAATGAAAGTGATCAGACGTCCCGGATTTCGGTTTTGTCCGGGACTAAAAAAAATAACCCTGATTTGTCCCAAATTTTAATTAAATATCTCGGATTATTCTGATTTTTACTTATCAGTAAATAGTTCATAGTTAAAAGAAAAATTAAGTGGATTTCTATTTTTAAAAATCTATCTTCTGAATAACCATCCTTCCAAATTTAATAATGTATATAGAATTTAATCAATGTGCTATGAATAATGTGGATGAATTATTCGGAATGAGAGTTTGTACAAGAAACTGCAGAATATATTATTTATCTTTCTTTATCTCTTATTGATTTTTTTAGATCTTTGTTTATAATTAACAATTTGATTGGTTCTGATCCATTTTATTGATTGGATTTTGTCTAATCCCCTTCCCGGGCTGTGCCCTCCAGTTTTAGTGCCACTGCTTGAAGGTCAGAAAATCTGGTCTCTTTACCTTAATGCTTTAAATTCTGGTGACTTTTAAGAGAAGTAGCAATAATTAAATTTCATCTATGTATTGAAATTAGTCTTCGAATAAAAATATTTAAAAGCTCTTATGTTTCTGGCGACATTGGCTGAGCTATTTGGCGTGAGTACTTCGGGGCCGTCCACAAATGTCACGCTTGGAGGGGGGAAGAGGGTTCTTGAAATTGTGACAGTTTGTAACAAGGGGGGAGGGGGTAACAAGACGTGGGACATCACACATTTTGGTTAAAATAAAAACATTTAAAATCAGCAGATTAAATTTTGAAGTTATTTTGAAATTACCAGAATTTAAGGGTATTTTTTTTAATCGGGGCTAAAACAACTTTCATGTGAGTTTGGGTTTTTTTCGCTTATATTCCCTTCTTTACGAAAAAGGCATTCAGGGAAGGTTCTGAGAATATGGTAACAGCAGAAATTCTTTACCATTAGAAGAAAACCTCCCCCTGTCACACTCTTGAAATGTCCAACAAAAGGTACGTCGCCCCACCTGGGTGAGTGGTAGAACTGATAGTGGCACAAACTGGTTGATCTTATTGAGGAGTCTTTTTTTTTTTTTAATTCAATCTGTTTCAAAGTATTTTGTGTTCAAAGATAAGATATAAGCAAAATATATCAAATTACAAAATACTACTGTTTGCTCTTTTATATTAATATTTTATTACTGTTGTATATTGATTAGGTTTTTTATTGTAAACCTTAATCTTATTTCATACAAAGTAAGTACACATATAATCATTATTATTGTTATGCTCACAAATGTCATTAAAACACATAAAGTTTAAGTATATGTTTATGTAATATAGAGTGACATGTGCCAAGGGGGGAGGGGGAAAAAGTGAAGTGTGACACTTTGTGACAAAAGGGGGGGGGGAGGTCAAAAATATTGAAAAAAAGCGTGACATCTTTTATGGACAGGCCCTTATTATCTTAACAGAGCCAAATATCTACCTGTAGACTGGCATATTAGAATTTTGATAGTTGCTTACATTTTATAAACTTTTTATTTTTTTGCTTACATTACTTTTTACAAACTTTTATTTAATTTCTAAACTTTTTTCGTGTTTACATTTGATACATTTCGTTTTATTAACTACTGCTAGTATTTATTAACTTAATTGCTCAGAATATAATTACGTAACTAATGAAAAAAAACAAGCGATAATATCGGCGGATGAAAAACATTTATATAAGAGAGGAGCCTTATATAATAAATCTCAAAAAAATCGAATTCTCAGAACAGCTGTCATAACAGGTTTGAAGCAACAAGTTTTCGCTTTTCACCTGCACACAGCGCATGAATCGAAACGAACCTAACTGAAAACTACAGCGGATTCGACTTCGGGGTCACTTAATAGGATGACTGCAACAAAAACGTTCGGAAAAAGCAGTTCGGAAGAAAAATTTCCTGTCTAGACGTTGTTTTTTTAAAATATATAATAAAATTTTCATGATGGGGTTTAAAATCACTTTCGAGCTTAAACCAGTTCTTAATAATAGGCTCAATTTTGACAAGTCTTAATAATTTATTGCAAAGCTCAAACTATTCGTTATGTGAAACTATTATTTGCTATCTTAAATTGGAAAGAACGAGTACATATTTTTTTTTAAATTTTCAGATTGCATCAACATAAACTTTTTTATAATAACTTAATACTTTAAAACGTAATAACTTTTTTTACAGTTATTATTACAACGATATCTCCTTAATGGTTATCGAATTGTATGCATTAAGTAAATTGACATTTGTGAATGAATGTAATTGCTAGAATTTGTAATTTGGAATTAATGTACATTGCGACTAAGAACGAAATACTATACATAATGAAATTATGCTTGAACTAGGAGTTGTGCTTCTATCTTTCCCTATTACGTGGATGAGAAGCTGCCAGATAAGTAAGCAGGGTCTCGCTACCCTGGTGGATACAATAATGGTTTGAGCCTGCCCTCTGCCTGTGATAGTGCGTGCCTCCTAAGAGAGGGGTCGGGCCGTGGCCGGTGATGGCCATTAGGGTTCCGGCTTCAGCACTCGAGCTGTCACAGCGATCATCATTGAGATGAACAGGACGGCTTCGCGCCAGGCCGGGGGATTTTGAAATGAATTTTCCCTATTATATGATCAATTGGCTTGTTCGATGAGCACCATATTAGAAATCTATAATCATTTCTCAGAGGTAATTACAAAACCATTACATAAGTACGAATTATGTACGTTTGAACTGATCATTAAAAACGAAAAAAGGCGATTCCGCCGCTCAGAGGGCCAAAACATGAAATCTCAGTTTCATACAACGATTAGATCATAAAGTAAAACATGGCATAAAATCATTCCATCTCATTCTTTAAAATTTGGTTTTCAATTCAAAATACAGTAAAAGATTTTGAAATGAATTAATATTATTAACTCTCTTCAAAATACAGGCTTCATAAATTTAATTTAACAAACTTTGATTTAGAAGCATTTATTGTATTTACAGACATCTAATTAAGCTTTCTTCAAATTGGGGGGGGGGGGGAGGGTTTTTATCCAATATTGAAACTTCTCCATTATGCTACGATGTCATTTTCGAAATTTTAATTTGCAATCACTTGATTAACCGACTCTTTTCACCTAAATTTCCAGAAGAAACTACATTGAAGGAAACCACATTTAAATACCATATAATTAGGTTTAGTTTATTATGTTAATGTCCCGTTTTGAAGCAACAAGAGGGCTATTTTGGGACGTAACTTTGAACTGCGGTCTGATGGCGAGGACGACACCTGAGCTGGTACCCCCTCTTCGAACTTCCGCACCACACCAGCGGGAGGACATTTGACCCACTGCATCTGATTTAACATGCAACAAGCCATCTTCAGTAGAACTGAAGCTGGAACCCTCCTGCGCCGAGGGCTCGCCATATGATTTGGATGTACCAGTCTGGACACAACGCAGTTCAGAAGGGGAAAAGTGCTGTCGACCGACTGATTAATTTGGCCGTTATTTATTATAGGCACTGGGACATATTGTATCAAACAACTAGTAGAAGTCAAAAGGAAAAAAAAAAGATTAATGAGAATAATCATTCTCAATGAGAAATCGTGGATTGTCACTGCAAAATTATCTGGCCATATCAATTTTTTAAGCATGGCTGACAACTTTTAGCTCTTCTAAGTTAATTTGTGACCAGAATAATTGCATTAAAAAATACTATAAAATGAATTTGAATAAAAACTTCAAAATATTGTATTTTCGAAGTTTTCTTATCTAAATTGGAGTCTAATCTAGTTGGCTTATATTTATTAAAACTCAACTAAAAAGAAAACGTGCATTAAAATGTAAACGAATCGGATAAAACAATCGGAGCATTATTCATTTACACTTGCAGTTTAAAAAAATTACGAAATACTAGCATCCAATTCCAATCGCCTATAATTTTTCCCTACAAAAGCATATTTTGAAAATTTATTCTGGAGTTAAATCTAATGACTTAAACCCGATACGAAAATATATTCCATATTTTTAAGTCGGTTACATTTGCTTTTAAAAATTACGAAGAAAGAAGTTTCAAGAAATTTTAAAACGCTTAATTGTGCCATAATATAAACAACATGAAATTGCTATTTGTCAAACAATTATAATTTAAATCGAGTAACTTTCGAATACAGTCTCTCCAATTACAATAATTTATCAGTAACTTGTGAAATAATACATAGATAACATATGTTAGTTGAAGAAATAAGGCTATCGAATTTCACCCATTGACAGCTAATACGAATTTGAAAGTTCTACTTGTTTCGATTGAACAGTTAAAAGGAGAGGTCAAGCTCAGTCGAAAAGAAAAACCCATTCAGCACGGGAAATGTGTTTTCGATTCATTCATCATTTGGTTTCCTGAGGAGTAACTTAATGATGTATCAGAAAGAAGCCGACGCTGTTCGAATGTTTATTCTACTGTTCTGCGTTTTACCAGCCGTCAAAAATTTATTTTCATCAATCCATTTATTTTTGCTTTCAAAATCTTTCAATAAACAACCAATTTAATGCATCAATCAAAGAAACTTTTTCAACAAACTTTGAATATCATAGAAAAACAAATGTATTAATTTCGATAATTGTAAATGTATCAACACAAAATGTAAATGACTGCCAAAAACATAATCGTATCCGAAAAATCCATTACTTTTAAAAAACCATGATTTGTAAAAGACAACCCAAAAAAGGCTAAGCATTCATTTGCCATGTATGAACAGGTTAGAAACTTTCGATTAAACCAATCATAAAAAATCAAATTGAGCTTTCGCAAATCAAACTAACAAAATTTATCACCCTTCATAAACAAAATGAAACCTTTAATTTTAAGTTCTCCTAAGTGCAAAGAAGTAAGAAATTTTTAGAATTTGCAAATAATCAATTTAATGTTATCAATCAAAAGCATTCAAAATATTTTAGTCATCTTTTGATAAAAATGTAGATATGCAAAATTCAAGTAAATAAAAAAGTAATATTATCAGAAACATTGCAAATTCAATAACGAAACCTTTATCTACATCACAAACACATTTGATGTAACTTTTAGAATTAAACTGTCAACTTAAATTCAATTTGCAGGGGCTAAACTAAATGTATTACAAAAACGAGTCAAAAATGTAGCAAACGTTGTATGAATTGCAAACATGAAAACAGGTGACAAAAAAGATAAGTATCAAGGATGCACAGTGAACAATATCATTAGATGAACCAAGCAAAAACAAAATGAAAGCTAGATTCTCGATTTTATATCTCATCCAATTCACCGATACAAGATCTCATCCTTAACATTCATTTAATAATTAAAATTGAGATTTCAAAATGTCCAGTATTGCATGAATGAAAAAAAATATATATATATTATAATTTTAATATACTTTGAGTAAACTGAACACATATTTAAAGAAAATAAAATAAATTTCGTCGGTAATTGAGCTTGAATAGAACCTCACAGTTCACACTTTTATTGTTGTACTAAGAATTGACATTTAGAATGCTGGTATTAGTTAAAATTTTTAAATCCAAAAATTCTGAGTAAAGAAATTGTTAGCTTACATAAACAGACAGCTGCCAGTAACCTCAGAGACTCGTCAGGTGGGTGGCAGTTCGGAAAGAATGGATCCAGCATATAGTAGCCAAACGTCAGTGCCAAAACAGCTTGCGTTGCTGGTCTTATGACCAAAAGTCCGACCCAAAGTCTTAAGAAAGCAGTTGCAGGTCCAAATGCTTCAATTATATAGGCATAATCTCCGCCTGACTTTGTTATACAAGTCCCAAGTTCTGCATAACAGAGTGCACCGAACATCGAAAACACTCCACACAGAGTCCAAATAATTAGAGAGATCCCGAGCGAGCCCGAATGTTCATAAACACCCTTCGGGGACACGAAAATCCCCGAACCTATGATGGTTCCTACGATGATGGCGACTCCATTAATCAAAGTAATACGTTTCTTAAGTTGCACATCTTGTCCATTTTCAGTTCCAACATGTGCTGTTCCATTCGCCGCTTTCTTGTCTTCCATTTTGGAATTGGAATGTGAGAGAATCAGTTGCTGGAATGGATGAAGAGGAACGATTGCTTAGGTCCCGATCTGTGAGACCGCATCGTAAGAACTGTCAAACTGCTTGGAGTAAACACATTTAAAACCCGCTCGCGATTTTGTCAGAATCAACCGGTGGCTGACGGAAGCATGGTTGCGATTGAGTCAGACGTCACGGATGGCGCGCATGCGCGGCAGAGTGTTGGTGGGAGCGGTCCTACGTCATATCCCACGAATTCGTGCGCCTTGGAAGTTGAGTCTGCAAAAGAGGAAGAGTTGTTAGCTGCGACATTTCTTTTTCTCCTTTCATCTATAAAGGAGGGAAGCGAATTGTTTTCCGAAAAATATAGTGAAATTGAAAAAACCGTTTATAGAAAATGTTTGAATGATAAATGCATAGTTATAATCATCAGATTAGACGCAAATTAAGCAGTGCCTGAACGCTCTAACTTGTGTGACAAAGATCGCGTTATTTTAAGGAGGATTTTACAATTTTTTTCTTATTTATATCTCGTAAAAAAGAGCAAAACCTGAACGGCGTTCCTTCTCCACTACGCATAATGAACCTCTTGAATACGTCGTGCGCTATACGCTTCCTGCATAGCATACATTTTCTACAATGCATTCTTGGGGTCGTGAAAAACAAAAAATTTTTAATGAAAAAGTAGAGGTGTGGAGATGTTTTAGAATACAAGAGAACCAAAGAAATCTAAGAACCTTAGTTTATATGAATATATCTATATTTAAACTGTGGAAAGTTTTTTAGTGTGCACCGATCTTCAACAATTGTACAGTAAAACCTCTTTTGTACGTTGTTCAAAAGACCATTCCAACATTTAGTAATCCGTCCCTCTATAATCCGATACGTAGCCAATCCGGCCTTTTCAGTACTCCGATGTTTTCAGAAGGGGTGGGAAGCGTTAGATTGAAAACAAGTCACTGCATTTCGATGTCAGTAACCTTGGGACAACGTAAAGAATAGGTTACTGTTCATAATAAAATGCCATTCTCAATATTGGAGATCGGTCGGACAAAATTCAGGCCACAAAGGGTATATTTTTTATTTATAATCTTACCTTTGACAGAAAATTTTGTTCATTTTTAGAACTTCAATGGCGAGTGATCTTCGAAAAAGTTCGTCATTCAAGTTCTCATTCATTCCTTTCAATTTGAATATTTTTATTTTACATTCTAAATTATTTTTTATGTTTTTTTAATATTAATCGTTGTAATTTTCTGTTGATGCAATCACTTGATGCTGTTGCGTTGAGCACGCAAAAAGGTGTATTGTTATCGTTTTGGTTTAAATCTTTTGTTTCTTATCTATAGTCTTTCTTTTTTTACTTTTGTTTTATATTTATATTATTTGGATGCACTGCAATTTTTAAATCAATTTACTGCAATTGATACAAATTAAATGAATTAATTTTATTGCAATGCCGTCGAGGTTTTTCTTCCGCAGGTGCTATTTGTTTTGACTTTGTTTTGATCTTGGAAACTAATTCAATCACTTTACATTGAACTTATGTTCTTGAAAGTTCCGTCAGTGTACTGACGACTTTCGATGAAATTCTTGGATCATTCGATAAATTTTAATACATTTTGAAAAGACGTTGGGATTTTTTCTTTATTTTCTCCATGTTTTCCATTCTCTATATAAAA
>BGPR01001686.1:39026-81513 GCA_013235015.1 Araneus ventricosus | reverse complement strand
AGTAATTTTCGCCCGTTCGCTGAAAGTTTTAGGCAGCAACAATAATATTTAAAAACAAATGGAAGCAAACATTCAAAACGATGATGACCCATTAAAATCACAACCAATTCTCAGCTGTTAACTTTAGTAATTTTCGCCCGTTCGCTGAAAGTTTTAGGCAGCAACAATAATATTTAAAAACAAATGGAAGCAAACATTCAAAACGATGATGACCCATTAAAATCACAACCAATTCTCAGCTGTTAACTTTAGTAATTTTCTTCCGTTCGCTGAAAGTTTTAGACAGCAACAATAATATTTAAAAACAATGGATTTGTTTCAAAATCGGAATGCGTTTCCCAAGTAGCATGCATTGCTGCATATGATAACAATCTGCAATGTCGAGAATATTGTACAATATCCAGTAGTGCTATTAAAATACTGTAGAACAATACTAATAATTAAAGAATGCGTTCACACACAGGCGCAGTTTGTGTTTTCTGATTGGGTAACTGTGCAGGTACTCACATTAGGGCAGGAAGTTTTAAAATCCCATGTGTGGTTACCCCATTTTGGGTCATTTAGAACAATTTTGGGATATCAGAAAATTACAACACACATACTTGGAGCTGTTTAATACTTGTTAGCAAAAAAAAAAACAAGATAATCGCCTCGATTTCAACCAGCGGGAGTGGCCTCCCCTAAACTTTCTCATACACTTTTCAAACATTTGTCATTTCCCTTCCCCCTGCGTTGATAAAAAGTTCGAACCAACTGTAACCCAGAATGCAATGACTATCAGAAGGTTTATCATTGTAGATTATAGTGATAGTAAAATATTGAGGTGAATAATCATATTGAAAAAGATGCGTATGTATTAAAACTTCGCAACATTTATTTTTTTTTATCAAACACTAGCAATGCGAGTTCCGCGTGCGGAGAAGAAAACAGGAGAATAGTTTGCTCGCTGAATAGCTTGCGCATGCGCAGCGATTGCTTCCAGTACGCAAGTAAAACGAGACGCCCTAAATGTTTGCTTCCTTACAAAATCTCGCCGCCAGAATTAGTTGACAAAGTTTTCGGAGTGTCCCTTCTTTGCACAGGCATTTCTACCACTACGCATGCGCATGGAGTTAAACAAGTATGCGATTATACAGACCGACAGACAGTCAACCCTTTGACGGATTTGGACCAAAATTTTATACGGACCTAAATTCATGACGATAAATCTGTGTACCAAATTTTATCCATCTAGCTATTCAAGTTTTTGAGTTATAGTGTTCACATGACTTCGGACATACAGACAGACAGACTTCCCTTTGACGGATTTTGTCCAAAATTTGATAGAAACCTACAAATTATGTTTAAAGACCACATACTAAATTTCATCCCCGTAGCTCTAATAATTTTCGAGTTATCGTGTTCACAGACACACAGACAGACAGACATAATTCCAAAATTGTGTTTTTCGGACTCAGCGAGGTCTAAAACGTGGAGATTCGTCAAAATCTCGAGTTCGAATTTTTTGACGATTACAATACTTTCTCTTTGCATACTTCGTATACGAGAAAGTTAAAATTGATTCAAACGCTTCCAGTAATTGCTTTAAATCGACTTTAGGCTGCCGTGACCTTGAGGCAAGTCTTCAGTAAGCAGGTTCGACCCCTTTTCTATAAAAGATATGTCACGAATAGGGACCTGGTTAATATTAAATCTACCTATGAAAATCAAACGATACCCCGCTTGTGCGGTGTGGAAGTTTGAAGAAGGGATGCTGATTAGGATCACGTCTGTGCATGGTTCACCGAAGATCAGATGAGGTCAAATATACACAAAATCCGTCTCAGAATACACCTTGTGTATGTTCAAAAAGTTACATTAGTTTATTTTACTAATATAACTTTTTTTTGTTTAGCATAAATTAATGCTTCCGCTTGATAATTAATATAAAATTCAAGGGTGCGACATAACTTTTCAGACGAAAATTGGGTCACAGAAGTACATGTAGCGGAAAAAGGGGGGGGGGGGGGCGCGAGTAGAAAAAAACTGAAAAAGCCAAGCTGTACAGAGAACCCTGATTAAAAGTGAATTCTTTAAAACCTGTTCGCCAAACACATAAGAAATCTGAGTAACGATTTTGACTGAACCGGTGCAAACCGGAGAAATCCAACCACGGGCAGTCCCTGTGTTACTAACAGTATGTTTCCTTTATTATTCAGGTTTGTTTTATGCTTCATTATTGCCCATTTAATTTTAACTGGAATGTTTTTTCGCATTCTGAAAAATTTCAACGGCAGTAAAAAGGCATATTCAATGAATTGATTTCAAGTCATAATAGAAATATTTCCGGCTGAAATCACCATCATTCGAGCTGTTTTTACTTTTGTTTCGTGATCGAGTTGTTTTTACTTTTAAAATGACATAAGAAGTTATAAGAATTAAATCCTTTTCATAACTTATTTTAAAACATGTGATCCGGTTGAAATATTTTTAAAGTTCAGCAATTCTATTAGCAGACAAAACAAACTATAAAACAAAAATATTAATTTAGCTTTTTCGTTCCATCGGAACCTAAATGTCCCACTTAGTATTGGTACCAGTAAAATCGAGCGCGAAAGGGGTAATACTGCACTATAGTAAATCTATACAATACAGCAAGTGCTTGATTGTATTGATTAAAAATTTAGCCAGTACAATTATATCGAAGCATATAAGTTCGATCGAGTCTTATATAAATTTGCATTTAAAATTAACGCGTTTCAAAGAGCAAAAGGCCGTATATTAAACGCTCCATTTGTTTGAAATCCACCATGCATCTCGGTATGGAACTCATTACAGAAATTAGCAAAATTTTCCAGCAGTTCAAAAATATCCCGGAAACCATAAAAATGCTTAGGCAAACAGACGACGCCTACACCAAACTTATGATATTAGCGAACGCTTTGCGACAAACTTTTTCACCCTTTTGTCTCTCTTCCCTTACTTGCCTCGACCTACATGATGGCTTTTTGCATCTTTAACTTGTGAAAATTTAATAAACGTACTATGGAAAAAAAAGTACTTACCAATACCTTTAAAACTCTCTCTTTGTTGAAATACTGTTCTCTTATATTTTTATTAGGTGCAAATTAGTTTATTATGCCGCTAACCTATTTTATTCCAGCCAGAATGGGAGATAAAAGCCCTCGAGGCTATGCGCTCCCCCACAACACCCCCGACCGGTCTACAATTCCATATCGCCAAGAGATGCCAAGTCGCCAATGACAAAAAGCAAGATGGCTGCTAAAGTAAACAATGCAATGAAGCGGCACTGAATTGGAGTGGCGATTAAAATTAATATATGCATTGGCGGCTTGGATGCCAACCAAATGGAATTTTTGATGTAAGGCGTTTTGTACTTTCAGTGACGATATACAATATTAGAGGCGACGGTAGCGTTGTGGAAGAGTCACAAGTTCGAGACCCGACTCCAGTAGTCATGCAGCCAATAAGCATGGCGTTACTGGACAACCAATAAGAAAACCTTTACAGGATGACGTCATTCACATTATAAGGAATTTTATAAAATGTAAAGATATATAAATTGAAATATGAATTAATAGCGGAAAAAATATTGTAGATATATATAGTAGAACCCCGCTAATCCGAACTAATTGGGACCGATGCCTGTTCGGATCACAAAAAATTCGGATTACCCGAAATTCCGATAAAAATAAAAATAGAAAAGAATTACAGCCTATGGACCAAGGAGTGTTACAAAATGTAAAATGCTGCTACAGGAAGATGCTTCTTTAAAAACTGATTAAAAGCTATGGTAGTTCTGACTCTGTACTGCAACTTATAAAGAATGTCACAATAAAAGATGTAATTTAATGTAATTTACTGGATATCGCAGTCGGGACAATGTTACACAAAATTGTTTAGTAAAGTCGTGGGAGAAGTTATGGCCAAGTTTAGCTGATTCTAGCAAAGTTGAACAGGGAGAAGCAGACAAAAGAGAAATCTTCCGCTAATTAAATGTATCCCAGGCTGCGAAGACGCAACTGAACACACTGTAACTGAGTGGTTGTCTTGTGATACTGAAGCCAATCAGTTATATACAGAGGAAGAAATCATCTCTTTAGTTTAGAATAAGCCACAAAATGACTCTGATCTCGAAGAAACTGATGAGCCAGAGAATGTTCTCGTTTCCCATTCTGATGCTGCAAATGCACTGAAAAAAATATCCGTTTTTTTCCCGGACCTTTTCCGTATATTTGACGGTTTAAAGCTGTTTTGTTGACAAAACGGTTTTTCACCGTTTTCGCTCCAGGCATAAACGGTTTAAAACCGTCAGTTCAAATTCTATTTTTCGTCATACGGTATTGCTTTCCGTACGATAACTTTCCCTTTTTCTAAATGTAATTTTATTGCTTTCATTTCATGTTTTTAATAGGGTTCTATCTCCGTAACCTTAAAACACGTGTTCTGGCAATAGTTGATTTTTACACCACTAGGTGGCGCCACTAGAGATATAGTGACTTTAAAACTCAAATAGATTATTTTTACTTGATTTTTATGAAGTCTCCGGTGGTCTAGTGGTTAGAGCAACTGCCTTTTATTTCTATGAACGCGGTTTCGATCCCCGGCTCGGAGGAGTTAGAAGTTTTGTCACCATCTTGCATCGAAATCGTCCAAGTAAGTTCAATTAAAAATTATATTAATAAAACTAATTGAAATTAATAATTAAACCTTGATTAATTAATATTCCTAATTGATAATACACATCAGCACATTTCAACTCAACTCGAACAGAAGGAGAAAAACAAATCAACTCAGTCGATGACGTCACTTACTTCGATGACTTAATTTTTACGGAGAAAACTTGATTTCATACGGTAAAAAACCGTTGTGACTACAGATTTACTTCCTAACTTTTACGGGAAAAACTTGTTCCTGTATGGTAAAAAACCGTTGTGCCTACGGATTTACTTCGTAACTTTTACGGTTTTGCACAACCAACCCAGCTGCCAGTTTAAAACCGTAAATTTTACGGGATTTTTTTTACAGTGTGCGCTAGAAATATGCTATATAGAGAGCAGAGTGAAAATGCGACATCAACAGACATTATGTTTATGAGACGTTGGCATAATATTGCTTCCACGTCGAGAATAACATCACTTCATCAGACAAATCTGACAAAATGTGTATGTGATGTGTTAATGTAATGTGTTTTTATTAAATGTAAATGTGATCCTTGAATTATTGCATTAGTTTCTTCAATGTGTACAAAATTATGGATACTGAAAAAGTACTTTTTTCGTTTTCAGTGTGCATTTTAAATCTTTTCAGGTAATCTTTTCAATTACATATAATTTTCGAAAATAAAATCGGTTCGGATTAACCGGAATTTCGGATTAGCGGGGTTCTACCGTATTTCTCGATCCTAAAGGTACACTAAAAGAAAATTTAATTATTGCATGCGGCCATAATTACTTTCTCTCCAACCAATATACAGGGCCGCTGTGATCCCCACTTCGGATGTGTAGATTACCGAGTTAGACTAAGGACTCGTTCCCACAGTTCGTGCTTTCGCGATCCTTGCGCGGGTTACTAGGGGTGACGGTTTTTGCGAAAATAACCGGTTTTCGGCTATTCAGGTTATTTTCTATTTCCGGTTTCACCTGCGGTTATAACCGCTCAAAATAACTGGTTTTTGAAATAAACAGTTTTCGGATTTTTTATAAAAAAACAAACGCCGTTTGTAGACAAAATTTTTTATTAATATGGTTTTTACAGGAAATCAATCCATTAGCCAATATTTATCTGTTCATAAAGTCTCTTTCAGTAATCCGCCAACCAACAGACGCCTAGAGGAAGCGGTTGTCGGTGATTGGCCTAAGACAACGAAATTCAAAGCTTCATAACTTGGTAAATTTTAGTCTAATCGAACCTATCTTCCGATCTGATTTTTTTACCCGGTTATTGGATTTTAAAAAACAACCAGTTATAACCGGGACAAAAATAACCGAAAAAAACTGGTTAACCGAAAAAAAAAACGGTTTTCGGGTAAGCTCGGTAGGTTTTTTCCATCCCTACTCGTTACGCCTCTTCTCCTCTCGTGGGACTGCAAAGAATCGTTGTTGCTCTAGGGCTGTGGGGTGGCTCGAACGTTCCGGGGAAATGTTGGAAAATGCTCTGACATCAAAGGAAGCGAGTCTACTGACAGGAACCTCAGAAAATTTCCTACGGGCTGTTATAGATTGCGAATGCGTAGTGGGAACAGCGCGTGAGGTTGAATTCAGACCGACAATAAATCTCCTACGACATAAATGACAGGCCGAGAAACTGACCTTACAAACAGGGATTAAAGATCCACCGTATACACTGATCCGATCCACATTACATCTGACCGAGTCAAATGTGCTTCCTCGTGGCGGGGGTGACGTTGGTGTCTGAAGAAGGTGCGTATGCGCTCAACTGTTGCCCTCGTCATCTGGTCACTGTTCAAAATTGCGAGGTCTGTCCGAAAACAACCCTTGGGTAGCTTCAAAGCAGAGTATTGACCTGACTAAAATAGACTAAGTATAATATAGTTATCAAGTGAACTAAACTAAGTATACTTAATAGTTGTGTACTTAGTACTCAGTTACTAAATATTCAGTTAATGCTGTATACTTAGCAGTAGAATAAACTTTCATTCATTCGATTATCTTTAACAACTTTAGAATCAAATTTTCAAAGGGATATTTTATATGCATTTTTTTTAAATTTTTTATATCGCCAGCGATTTAGTGAGCCAGAAAACAGCTAACTTTGTTCTTCTTTTTATATTACAAGATTTTTTTCTCGACTTTCATAATTTTAGCTTACAGGGAAAAGAAATGACTTTTTTAAAACTTCTTCATGTGAATAAATGACCTTGAAAAGTTAAAATGCAGCAGCTGTTATAATTCATTTATGTAAACAAACAGTTGATTTTTTTTCTTCTGGAACATAATTATAAATGCAAGTAGCGATCTTTTAGATTAAAACTGTAAATATTTAAATCAAATGCAGCGCTCTTATTCAGATTGCAATTATCGTAGTATCGTAATGCAATGGAAGTAGTTTCGAATTCCAAAATGGTGCCCTTCCCAATGAAGCATTTAAAAAAAATCGCAGATCTTTTCTAAAAGAATAATTTCTGTGAAGGTAAATATCCTAATTGCAAATAATTAGTTTTTTTATTGGTTGAAACTCGTATTTCCCAAGGTTGAAATTTATGAGTTTGATGTCTATCAACTGTGAGCAATTAAAAGAATTTCCTTCCTTTTTTGCCAGAAAAAAACCTGTGCTGCTGTCATTAATCAACAAGAAATATTATATTCTTTCCGTTGGAAAAGGACTTGAAATGACGAAAATAATTATATTTTATGTTATTTGAGTCAATAAATATACATCTGAAAAAATTGCGGAGTCTAAATTTTTATCCCCCTCCGATTCTTTTGGCCATCTTTAGCAAAATATTCTTGACATACTAACATTTTAAACAAGAAAGTTCCAATCTTTTGCGACTAAAACTGACCGAGCTATGGAACTTTGAATTTCATTACTCTAGCTCGAGCCAATTAACTTCCGGCTTGAACAAGAATCGCAAGTTGATTGGCGGGTCCTCCTGGAGGCACCATTAAGATTATCTAAAATAGTGATATTCAAAACTTCATAACTCGGTCAGTTTTAGTCTTAGAAGAGTGAAACTTTCTTTGTTCAAAATTTAGTGTGTCAAGAATATTTTTCTAAATTTCAGCAATACCACCGGGGAACCGTATAAAAATTTAGACTTCGTAATATTTTCAGCAGTGCGTTTATATACTCAAACAACATAAAATATTTTTTTTACGTCATTTAAATCGTTTTCCCAACTAGAAGCACATCTCAACCGGTCTCAACCGGTTTAAAATTAGTTACTGGGCCACAATTAGAATGGAGACCCTGTATACAGATTTAATTCAAATACTAATAATCAACTAATTTATAAAAATAATTAAACATTTTATAACCACACTTTTATTAGTGTACTAAACAGTGGATATTTTTTATTTTAATTATTTTCTATATTTTCATTATGTAATCAACTTTTCTCAAATTCAATTCCATGTTGCACTACCGTTACGGAATCAAAATTCACTTTCTTTTATCAATCGATAAACCGATAATCAAGTTCTGAAAATATCAAAAAATGCATTGTCATCCAATAAAAAATAAGTGTTCAAAATTTCAAAATTCTAGCACATCAGGAAGTGAGCGGAAAATTGTCACAAATTTTCATCTTTATAAATATAAAATAAGTCAAATTAAATGAAATTGTTTGAAAATAAGCAAATTAAACCATATGAACAGGTGGGAAAAACGAATATATAAATTTTTAAAAAGAATGATATCAGCTCTTTTGGCAGACGATTGTCAATAATGACGTTGGATATGTCACAGATTTCTGAATATAAGGCATCAAATTTGCTCTGCAATGAGCTGATTTAACTAACTGACTAATTTTATTCTAGTTTTGTAATATATTTTAGTAATTCAAATAAATTTTGTTTAAATTTTTCTTAAAATATTCAGAAGTTTATAGATCTCTCAAGGCACTATAACGGAATAAATTCACGTAACTGTTCTTATCATATAACATCTAATAGATCGTTTTCTTAAGATGTGTTGTAATTGTATTCACATGTAAGCAACGTCAGCATTTTCGAAAAAATACTCCTTACGGAATAGTAAACTTTCAAGATTATTTAGTAAAATATTTATGATTTGAAGACAATTGATTCTCTAAAATGCATTTCAATTCTTCAGAAACTGATGAGTACTTTGAAACCTTCTTGGACAATTTCTCAGAAATGGTTACAGATTTTCCAATACATTACCAATGAAGCGAAAAATGTTTGCGAAATTTATTTCGAGGTAACTTTTATTTTGTTTATCCATAATGAGTTTGAAAATCTCGCTACTAAAATAATATCCTGAATAAATTATGCTGTCAACGTCTTATAAAAAGTCAAAATAATTTGAATTTATTATTTCACTATTGTTTTTATTTATTTATATTTTATCGTAGGAGTACGTTCCTTCCATTGGGGTCTGAGGAACGAATTTGATTCACACGCCAAAACGCCACAAAAAATGTTGAATGGGAGATCTTCTATATCTCGGTAACTACATATGTTAAAAACATAACTAATGTCTTATTTTAGAGATAAAGGGTAACAACAGAAGTCACAAAAAAATCTGAAAACCTGAAAAGTGTCACGCGAGTAAAGTAGTCCTACGCCTTTAACATCAGCGACTGTTTGAAAAAGACAGCCTCCCGTCATTTTTTTATTTATTAAATACCGGAATGTAAACAAGTGTAAATTTGAGTCATCATTCATTTATTGAGAAAATTAACAAATATTTGCAATTCTTAAGCAATGCTAATAAAAGGATTGTTCTATAAACTTACAGAGGGAAATGTTTGCGTGCGGTGTAGAAACGAATCTATCGCATTTACAGCCATTGAATTTGGCACACAGGTAGTCATAAAAATGACTCACTGTACCACGATGCTAGATTTTTAAAATTTAATGTAGACATTTTTTATTTACCCATTAAATCCTAGAGGCCCTTTTCACGGACGCTTCCAAAAAAACTTCATAAACAGCAATTATTTTTTCAATATAGATTTTACAAAAAAAATATTTTAAAGTATTCGTGTCTTCGGGACATTCACCGCTGTTCAATTCCACGATTTTTGGAACACGGGAAGGGAAACCCTTTCGTCGATGTGAGAAACCGATGGAAATTGGCGCAAATGGATTGCACTGATGGAATTCCGAATAGTTTGAAATCAAATTGAAACGGCCAGATGGCCTTTTGACACCTCGCTGCGAGGGTAGCGGGAGAACAAAACCGCTGCCTAGATTCGGACCCCGCGACGAGGCTAGATCATGTTGAAAATAAAATCCCCCATGTGTGTGTGGGGGGGGGAGGAGATGGGTGGATGTAAATCTGCGACTTTGAACCTTCTCAAAACAAACTTTGGAACATCCATGAATGACTTACCAAAAATTTTATACTGGAATGAGTGGAATACAATCCAGTTCTTGGGGAAAATGGCATAGCCTAAACTTCTCGTGAATGCCCAGATTTATATTCAATCGATGGCAGCACGTATCAAGCGCTCGGCTGATAATATAACCTTTTTATTTTTCAAGTCAATCTCAAAAGCAGTTATTTTCAACTTTGTTCACTTAATTACACTGCTTTGCAAAAAAAAAATGTCGAGCCCTGATACCATTCCTTCTGATTCATATGTAAAATGACCTCCTAAATCCAAATATGAACCTCATTTTTCCCCATCACCCACCGTTTTCTTGGGACCTCCCCCCCATTTTTATCACTGTCCGATAATTTTATGGCGATGAATTTGATTTGGAGGGGGAAAATGATTATTTTAACAGTTAAATGTCTTCTGAGGGGCTATAGGGGTGAAAAGTTATAAAATATGAACATTTGTAGCAAGGGGGAGATTAAGGAGGGATTTGTCCCCTTAAATTAAAAAAAAAAATCAATAAAAATGACCGATTTTTCTGTTTTGTTTCCGCAATTTGTTCACTTATTTTCTACATATTCCAGCTTCCAGCCCCTTCCCCTTTTCCTCACCCAAACACCCCAAATAATAAAAATATATAGCAAAAATTTTGGCTAAAAGCGGGTGAGGAGGAGAGGTCCCGAAGCCCTCACAAGAAAGTTTGGAAGGTTCACTGTTCCGTTGCCGCTCTTTATTTTTATCACTGTTCTGTAATTTTATGGCCATGAATTTGATTGGGAGGGAGAAAGAATTATTTTAACACTTAAATTTAAAAATAAAAATATAATATATGTAGTATGGGTGCCTAGGTCCCACGTGTAGTTATTGGATGGGGTAGCTAGGATTATTATAAAACGTTAAAGCAAAGTAGGTGCTCAATGATAAAATTTAAATTAATATATATATCAATTATTTAATCAATCTTGGTACTGAAATATATAACACAATAATAAGTAATTCTAGCTATACTTATATAAATCACCTACCTTTGCAGACCTGAAAAACCTAGCTACTAAATTGAATCATTTGAAGGTATTTTAGTACATTGCACTACTCCAATTAAAGAAAAACCAAGTTTTAAAAATTTAAGATAATTTTTTATTTAACAATTCTTTATATTGAAATTATTTATTGCCACAAAATTAGACATATATATAAAAATTGATGCACAGAAATGAACATATATTAACCAAAACAAAAATAAAAATTGTAGCTACATATTAGCACTGCAGGCCTAAAAATTGCAACTTAGCAAATTGCAAAACAACCTAAATTCGATAGAGATATAATGATCATTATTCTGTGCCACATAACACGTCTTGAATTGATGAACACTTTGTTTCAAATGAATCTGACTTATATTCAACCTAAAATGATATTTGAAGTATGTTACTTGCACACTTTCACATTTTCATCAGCCATTTTTTAGACTAGTAACACTCATTCAAAAAAATTGGAAAAGCTGAAGATGGAAAAAAGACGTACAGCAGAAATTGCAGCGTAAACGATGATCATGAGCACCATAATTAGCAGCACACATTATTACGATGAAACAGAAAAATGCTGAAGGTGTTACACAAATTGCAGATTTTGAAAAAGGTGATAATCACTCATAACTCTGTATCACTGATGAAGACCGGCGTTCATGCCACCACGTAGCAGAGTTTTTTTAAATGAAGAAGCAATCACTGCTTTCTTTTACTCACAGCATTTTAATTCAAAGATTGTTTTGGAATTGTACTGTAGAAAACACCTTCATTACATTTTAGATTATTCATCACAGTGGTTTCTCATACTGTTTCCTTAAAGGAATACCAACCAAGAGCAAAAAATAATCTTCAGCTTCAGATTCAAAAATACAAAAAATTATTAACGGAAAAATTAAATCAGGGGCAAGCCCCCAGACGCCCAAACAGCCCCTGAGGCCCACAGCTGCAACAAATCCAACCACTCGCTTAGATCATCACAAAGGAAAATTCAAATCATAACGGAAAACGATTCCAGTGACAGACGCCAAAACCTGATTATGCCAAATTCTTGCGCGAAAACAAGATGGCGAAGAAATAATCCCGTTGAAAAATTTTGATTTAAAAATTAATAAAGTTGAAACCTTAATGGAAACAACAACAAAAGTTAAGACAAATAATAATTAAGTCGAATACAAAGTAAATGATTAAGAAAAATTTAGATATTTAAAGAAACGGCTAAAAATTATCGTTTGAATTTCAAAATTTGCCAAAGATGCCACAAGAGAAGAAAGAAACTTTGGTGGCGAAGAATTAAATAATTAAAAATACTGACAAAGCCGAAAAAAGATGTAGATGCAATTTTTGCAATCTAACAGTAGTGTAGTTTCGTAGACAGGTGAGGTCACAGTTCTGCTATTAAAGAAATTTAATAATGACAGCACAAAAATTTAAATAGGAAAAGATAAAGGTGAAAGAATTAGAGGGCGGCCACTGCCCTGTACATCAAATCATCGCCAACAGTTCTGGCGTTGCGTTCCATCGTTCGCCATTGCACACACAACAATGTCTGTCTAACAAGCGCAAGATCATCTGACGTGACGTCAGCTAAGAGTGAAAGTAGACGAGTGCCTCCTGGCGGGATACTACATATATAATAAGTAATAATAACAATAGATAATATAATAAATATAATTTATAATATAGTACCTTCATCTGGTGCTTGCTTTCCTCTTGTATCATGAAGTAGAAGGTTTTCGTGCCAATGACCAGCAGTATTCTGCCAACATGCTCGCATTTTTGAATGCAAGCCATGCTCGTTTTTCTTTGTCATTCAGGTGTTTCATAAACGTTGAATCTTTAAAAAGTTGTCTAATCTAGGGGCACACGAAAATTCCGTCCCTGATTTTAGCCTCACAAAGACGAGGAAATTTATTTTTCAAAAAGTTAAATCCATCACCTGTCTTATCCATTGCTTTCACAAACTGTTTGATCAATCCGAGTTTGATGTGCAAAAGCGACAACGTTGTACAGTGAATCTTCCATACTTTTTTTTATATATTAATTTTATTTATTATATATTATATTTTTATTTTTAAATTTAAGTGTTAAAATAATCCTTTTCCCCCTCCAAATCAAATTCATAGTCATAAAATTACAGAACAGTGATAAAAATAAAGAACGGCAACGTTGTACAATGAATCTTCCAAACTTTCTTGTCAGGACTTCGGGACCTCTCCCCCTCACCGCTTTTAGCCAAAATTGTTGCTATATATTTTTATCATTTGGGGTGTTTGGGTGAGGAAAAGGGGAAGGGGCTGGAAGCTGGAATATGTAGAAAATAAGACAACAAATTGCGGAAACAAAACAGAAAAACCGGTCATTTTTATTGATTTTTTTTTTTAATTTAAGGGGACAAATCCCTCCTAAATCTCCCTCCTTGCTACAAATGTTCATATTTTAGAACTTTTCACCTCTGTAGCTCCTCAGAAGGGATTTAATGGTTAAAATAATCATTTCCCCCCTCCAAATCAAATTCATGGCCATGAAATTACAGGACAGTGATAAAAATAGGGGGGCGGTGTCCCGAGAAAACGGTGGGTGATGGGGCAAAATGGGGATCAAATTCGGATTAAGGGGGATCATTTTACATAAGAATTTGCAGGAATGGTGTCGGGGCCGATTTTCATGCAGAGCAGTGTTATCAATTAATTTATTCGCATTTAGCAAATATATATGAAAATACAATTGTAAGAATGTATATACGGAAGTGTATATCACCCCAAATAAACAAAAGAAACATTATTATATTCTACTTAAGTTGCAGTTATCGGAGATCTCACGTCACTTGTAAACTTTCATTAAAAAGTTGTTCAATTAACTGCCATTAAAAGTTTTAACAAATCACAGAGCTAAACAAACGGAACCAACTATTTCCGTAGAACCGAAACACCAGATCAGCAAAGCTTTGTCGGTTAGGCACTAGCAGGTTGTAGGTTCTAGCCTGTGCTATGCATGTGGTGTTCTTTTATACAGTTTAATTTAGCTTGAATTTTTCTTGTTTGTAAAGATTTAAATAACTTCTTGTTGAGCTTTAAGATGTAATGGCATGATACCTGTAATAGTTTGCAGAGCTGCCGTTGGAGTGGTTCTGTAAGAGCCGTTAATGTAAAGGAGGAAGATCCTCTGTATTGAAGAGTTTTTTTTTTCAATCTTGGAGAAAGAGAGAGGGCCCAAACACTAGCCCTATAAAGGAACAGCCTCCCTGTAACTGTTTGTCCTTTTGTATTTTTGTTCTAGCCCCCATACTGGTCCTGCTATACGGCAGAGTTGTTGGTATTGGCTGATTGCTTTATCCCATTGCTTTTGAATGCGTGAAATCCAATTTAATTTTTCATCTGAGATAACTCCCAGGCATTTTAGAGATGTTGTTCTTTTTATTGGTTGGGAGTTCCATTTGACGACTGGACCCTGGACAGTTTACCTATTAATAAATATTGTGATTTTTCTGTTGATATATTAAATTTATTTTTGTCAGACCAATTCTTAAAAGTTTCGAGGGCAAAACTTGCGTGCTGCTCCAATTCCCGGCGAGTTCTCCCACTGATTACAAAGCGAAATCGAATCCCTGTAAATGAATTTCCTTGGGCCTATCTGTTTTCAATATTTCATCTGCGACAATATTCCAGAAAAAAGGAGATGTGCAAGATCTTTGTGGGCAGCCTTGTGTTTGTTTCCACACCGCTGGTACATCACTAGTTTGGATTGCCACTTCTAATCTTCTTCTGTCTTCGAGTGTTTCTAAAATGTTGGATTTCGTGTAGAGCTTTCTTAATTCTTTTCTTATTATGTCATACTTTAAGTTATCAAACGCGCCTTGGATGTCTAGTGAAATAACTATGACGTAGTGTTCTCGTTTCTTGGCATCTTCGATGGCATCCAACAACTTTCGGAGAGCGTGGTTGATTGATTTGCCTTCTCTGAAACCAAACTGGTTGGGATGAAGCACATTTTGCTTATTTATAGTGAAGTTGACTCTTTGGAGTTACAGTTTTTCTAGTAATTTTCCTAGAATCGGGAGGAGGGAGAACGCCACATGTCTGAGAAAGGAAATAGAATTTGAAGGTCTCTCCTATCAGCCAAAGGATTATGAAGAAAAAAAAATCAAGAGCCTAATCATCCATCCTTCATTATTTAATATCATAAATCAAATTTCAACAACAGAGCCCTACAAAGAGGATAGCAGCCTCATGTTCTTTACAGATGGTTCCAAAACAGATATGGAAACAGGGTGCTCGTATTGCACATTCGAAAACGGCATCAAAGTCTTGGAATTGAAGGGAAAATCAGAAACATTTCACGCAGTGTTTCAGGCCGAATTAATGGGATTGAAAGAAGCGATTATCAGAGCAAGTCAAAGGAACGAAACAACTAAAATTTGGACAGACAGCCTTTCGAGTGTAATTGCAGTGCTCGATCCTCATACCCCTCATCAACTTGTCCGAGACATTCAGTCCCTTCTCACACAGAATCGAAATATTATGGTTAGATGGATCAAAGCCCACGCTGGCTATCGGGGTAATGAAGAAGCCGATACTCTCGCCAAAAAAGCCATCACAGAAGGCGTTGTAGTGAAAGCTCGAAACCCTCTATGCGAACTTAAACAACAATTACAAGAACTGTTTTTAAAAAAATGCAAAATCGTTGGGATAATGGGAACACTGGACGTTCTGTTCATAAAGTGCTCAAAACAGTTAACCTAAAACCTGTCTTTTGGACACGTGAAGAAATCTTGTTCGTCACAGGACACGGTCCATTCCCTTCGTTCCTTCACCGCTTCCGTTTATCAAATAGTGACTCTTGTGTCTGCGGATAAGTCGGCGATCCCATCCACTATGCGACATCTTGCCAATTGACTCTCTCTTGGCGCATAAGGAACCCTTCTACTTCACTGGAAAGTCTGTGATACCAAAGAGTCCTGCAGAATCCGAATTCAAGAGAAAGAATAATAAACATGATTAAATTCATAACAGACAATGGAATCATCAAGTGACTGGAATAAGTACTCACCTGCCTTTGTACAATAACTCTAGCTTATCTTGCATTCAATACACTGATTATACTAAGTCCTTCCTTTCTCATAAATATTTAATAATAATCTTCCTATTTCTTGTATTTCACAATTAACACGCAATGGCTCCCCATCTCTAATACGTTACTCAAAACCTATGCATTGATGTAAGCTTCGTCATGTTGTTCGTCATCATCTACATTCATCATTTTTCTTTCATTCACACCGCGTTATTCAACATATTGTATATATCCCTTTATTCTGTTGTCAATTCTATGCGTTAACACCAGCTTTGTAATTTCTTCATTTGTCATACTTCTCTTGCTGTATTTCTTTTTGCAATTCAGTCAAGTCCACCTACATCTATACCAACCCGAATAGGAGCTACATGAGCTCTAGGGACGGAGGTGTGGTGTTAAAGTGTTAAAAAGTAAAGATAGAATTTTGTAATCGGTTTTACAAACACTTCCTAATGTTCTTGAATTTTGAAATTTTGTATATCTATGTGTTCGCTATGACAGTAAACTATTTTTTTGCATACGAGTGGTCCCACAGGATAGTGAATTTCAGAAAAAATTAAATTCAAGATTCTGTAATATTTTTAATAATGAATTATAAATTAAAGACTTGAAAGTAGAAAATAATTAAAATAAAATAATTCTTCATTTTAGCATATTAATAGGAGCGTTTTTTCAGAAACTGTTTTTATTACATTTATTATTAATTATCTTTTCGGAATTTGAATTTTGGATAATCTTTGTCTGTGGGATTCTGTATTTTATTTCATTATATTCCTTTTTACCAAACCTAATGTACATTCAGATAAAGTTTTAAAAAAACCCTTCCCTCATACTTACAAGTGTACTACATTTTTTTAAACATATATATAAGCTGTTTCTAACAACGCTTTTTTATTATCGTACTGTAGAGGGACGAGACTCATGTTTATATGGAATGCCGCCGTTGAAGGATCAATTCAATTTCAGGAACCATTTTTATTAGGCTACGTTCCACAGCACAGAACATTAAAGAAGATCAACGAAAACAGACAACACAAGACAAGTGTACAGACTAGAATGAGAGAGAAGTATCATGGGAAAAAGGATGGCTCCAGTAGCGCCACCTACCATAGAAAGGAGAAGGCAGTGAATTGTAACCGCTACATCCTCCCCCTACACCTCCGAAGACCGTCCCGGCGAGGTGGTGTGATTTTTGATATTTTTGCATTTTCCACAGGACTTTCATTAGAAACAGAAGGCTGTTTTGGAGGTCTACCTCTTCTTCTTAAAGGCACCACAGGAGATTGGTTCTGTATGACATTTTGAAAAGGTGTTAGAGCTGATACGTGGTATGCACCTAAAGGTTCATCAGGTTTGTTACAACTGGCTATGACAAAGGTTGTAGGTGATTTCTGGGATAGAATGACGTAAGGTCCATCTTTTCTCGGCATCAACTTTGCACTTTTGCTTTGGTTTGCTTTACTTAATGGGTGAAGTTTTACCCAAACTAAATCATCAGGTTTCAAATTAGGGCTTGGTTTACGTGATTTGTCTGCATATGCTTTTCGACGATCTTGACTTTTCTCGATATTTTCTTTAATTTGTGACATATTCCTCTCAAAACGTTTTAAATAAGGAGTGAATTCTGGAACAAAATTATCATTATGAATAACAGACCTCAGGTCAGTAGTAACATCGTCTAAAGTTCTTAATTCTCGGGCAAAGTTCAAGTAAGCTGCAGTGCATCCAGTAGTTTCGCATTTTGCAGTGTTCATTGCAAATCTAATAGCTGGTAATTTCTCATTCCATAAGGTATGGTTGTTACCTACCATCATTGCCAAACGAGGCTTCAAGTCTCTATTTTTAAGCTCAACAGGGTTTTTCTGTGGATGGTAAACAGGAATTAGACTTTGATTGATGTTTAGGACATAACACAACTGTTGCATGATTACACTAACAAATTGTGAACCATTATCACTTATTAGACGACGCGGTAATCCATATCTTAAGAAGACTTCATTTAGTAGTGTTAAGGCACATTCTTTAGCAGTAGCTTGCTTTAATGGGAATAACTCTACCCACTTTGTTGTGCAATCTTCAACAATGAAGATCCACTTCATGCCTTCACTCGTTTCCGGTAAGGGTCCAAAAAGATCGATAGCTATGCTTTCAAAACGTTGAGCAGGTACAGGTGTCTGTAAGAGACCAGCATGTTTCTGGTTCGTTGCTTTATATCTGATGCATTCTGCACAGGTCTTGACGTAATCGGCAATATATTTTCTCATGCCTGTCCAGTAATATCTGGATGATATTCGAGAAAAGGTTCCATCTGCTCCGTAATGTGAAGCTGTGGGCGCATCATGGTGGAGTTTTAAAATTTTTTCTCTTTCATGAGATGGGACAACTAGTTGAGCCTCCTCCACTTCAGAGTGTGGGGAGTAACGGTAGAGTACTCCTTGATTTAAGACGTACCCCCCTTCTGTCCAATTCGCAGTCAACACTTTTGTTGATATCCTCAAAGCAATCTATGATCTTCTTCAGTTCAAGATCTTTCAACTGTTCCGTTCGAAGTTCACCAGCTGTTCTTGATGGGACATCAATAACAACAGTTTGTAATTCACAAGTTTGTTTATCACTGCACTCAGGTCGAGAAAGCATGTCGGCCACAACGTTACATTTGCCTGGAAAATAATCGATTTTCAAGTTATAAGTTTGAATCTGAAGTGCCCATCTGGCTAACCTGCCAGTGGGTGACGATAAAGTCATTAACCACTTTAACGGTCTGTGGTCAGATGCAACTGTAATATCTGCACCTTCAATATATCCTCGAAATTTATCCAAGGCCCAGACTACAGCCAAGGCTTCTCTTTCAGTTGTAGAGTAATTTTTCTCAGCAGAGCTCAAGAGTCTACTGGCATATTCTATTGGTCTTTCATCGGAGGGGCTGTCTCAATGTAGAAGAACTGCGCCTAAAGCGTAACCACTTGCATCCGTTCGGATGATAAAAGGCTTAGTAGGATCAACTTGTCTCAATACTGGCGGAGTTACCAAGCGTTGTTTTAGAGTTTGAAAGGCTTGTTGCTCTTGTTCACTCCATTTCCAAACAATGTTCTTTTTTGTCAAATTGCTAAGGGGTCTAGCAATATCTGAAAAATTTGAGATGAATTTCCTATACCACGAACAGGTCTGCAAAAATGATTGTAACTGTTTAACATTTCTTGGACAAGGAATGTTTTGTATTGCTGCAACTTTATCTTGATCCACTTCTATTCCCTTAGGTGTTATCCACAACCCAAGATATTTTACACGAGCGCATGCGAATTTACATTTTTCTCTATTTACACATAATTTAAACTTTCAAAGTCTATCGAAGACCATCTTTAAGTCTTGAATATGCTGTTCAAAAGTTTCAGACAGTACAACAATATCATCTAAATAAACTAGAATATTCACTGTAGGTAGTCCATTGCGGAACTGGTCCATAAGGCGTTGGAAAATTGCTGGAGCGTTTTTAAGACCAAAAGGCATTCTTTTGTATCAAAACATACCGAAAGGGCATACAAATGCAGTCTTGTCTTTATCATCAGGATTGACCTCAATTTGGTGATAACCAGTCTTTAAGTCAAGGGTAGACATAAAAGCAGTAGATTTTGCATCGTGTAAAAGGGTATCCATAAGAGGCAGTGGATACTTGTCAGGTACAGTTATCGCATTCAGCTTACGATAATCTATACATAATCTAATATCTCCATTAGGCTTGGGGACTAAAACTACTGGTGCGGCAAACGGCGATTCGCATTCTTCTATAACATCATTGGCTAACAGTTTGTCAATTTCTGTTCTTAAGAGCTCTTTCCTTTTTGGAGATAATCTATAAGGTGTAGATGCAACTGGTGGGTGGTCACCTGTATTTATATAGTGTTTTACATAAGGAGTTGGTTCTCCCCCTAGACGGAAAATTTCTTCATTTTCATTAAGCAAGGCAGTTAAGCGATTTTTATTTTCTGTATCAAGATTCTGTCCTTCCTCTATACGTAAACAAAGATTATTAGTTTCAGGTACAACAGGGTTGCTTTGTAGTGGATCATCACTTGTAATGGAATTCGTCGGACAAGAACTCCTATTTATTTCGACAGGATTCTTATTTGTTGGTAGGGGAATATCTTTTGCAAAGGGTATTCTGCAGTTGGGTTTATCGCCAAAATACCAGAAATTGTTATGCATGTCCATCACAATTCCCGATTGCCTTAAAAAGTCAACTCCTAGGAGAGTACGATTACCTTTAGCATGTGGCAGAAAAATTAAATCAGTACGGAAAGTTCGGCCATGTACTGTGATTGGCACTGTAGTTTTTAGAACAGTTGATGTGGATTGCTGACCATCAGCCAGACACACCGCAAGATCGATTTCTATGATCTTCTGACCACGCTTCTGTAAAAAATTAAACATTAATTCTCCACCAACTGAATGACTGGCTCCTGTATCAGCACAAACTGTTCCTGTAGCTTCATACACTTCAATGTCAAGTAAGGCTACTGGAAGGGTAAAACAAGTAAACACCTGTATAGCATTGACATGAGCACCGTCTTTCTTCGGAGAACATTTTGGACATTTGGATTTTATAAATCCTGGATAGCCACATCCATAACAATAAACAGAGTTGTCCACATTTCGTGATAGCATATTGCTTGAGTTAGATATAGTATTTTTGTGAGTACTGGAAGAATCTGTCTTTTCAAATTTCGTGAATTGAGAGTTCTTTAAGTTCTGACTACCGGCATTTCTAGGGAATTTAGGTTTGTACCATTCTTGTGATTTAGGATTTTTTTATAACTTTTTGATAAGGTGATTTTATATTTTCATACAAGTCCAGCTTTTCAGCTAACGTGACAGGATCATTGAGTGTTTCCCAAATATCTAAATAGTGATTTTTATATTCTGGAGGGCATTTTTTCTTAATTTGATCAGCGATGATCAGTTCTTTTAACTTGTCAAATGAACTAATTTCTAGTTCACAGAGCCAACCTTCAAAGTAAGTTCGAAGCTCGAAAAAGAAATCTTTCCAAGTGGAATGATCACGTTTCTGGTGTCGACTAAAAAGAATTCTAAATCGGTCTGCTGTCATCTTAAACCTTTGCAACAATATAGTACGAACCTGGGTGTAATTCTTAAACATTTCTTCGAGTTCTCTTGCTATTAATTTACCTACATCACTTGGAAGTACTCCAATTAGATATGATACCCAATAATCTGTAGATACGTTCATGTCGTCTGTATCAGGGTTAAATGTAGGTAAAACAGTTTTGAAATCAAACCGCGTTGGATTAGTATCAATTGGACTAGCATTTGCAGTTATTGCTGTTGAATTGTGAATCTGCAGTCTAAGCTTTTCAAACTCAAATGCTCTTTCCTCAGCTAGGCGCTGTTTTTCTGTTTCTACTTTCTTTGCTTCTGCTTCTTCCAATTTTTTCCGTTCGTCAACGATATTATTAAACGTATCTTTAACAAATTGCTCGTTATCCTTAAAGAATGTAGATTTAGTTATTTTGTCGTGTAAATCAATTATTTTATCATTAGATGTAACATCAATGCGTAATTCTGATGCTAAGTTAAAGAGGTCAATTTTCTTGCCCTTAGAAAGATGAGCCATTTTTACCCTACGCAATTATTGAAATGAAATTGTTAATTAACCCAAGAAAACGTGTAAATTCAATATTAAGTAATGGTTACAAAACTACCCTCTCCTTTGAAGATAATATAACCAATAAAATAAACATGCTTGAAGATACTGTGAAATCAATAACTAATTAATAACCAACAATATTTTGATAAAATTCTTTTAAAAATTACCATCACATCTATAAATATTTAGAGCAAAAAATAAGTGCACCAAGAGATTTGAAGCAGTTGTAATACATTACCTGTTTCTGTAAAGCTAAAATCTGAAATTTTTTTACACATAACCTTTTTATATAATTGATATGCAATAACTACAACAGTTATTATAAAAACATAAAACTTTTAAAAAATAAATATATCGTATCTAGCAGAACACATATTATTTATCTACCATTTCAACTATAAGAATAGCATGCCTAGAATCTTTATGCCTTTTAATCAGTGGAATAGAAATAATTCTTAATTAGAATATTTTATTGCGAATGGTCGACCATTTTTAAAATAATTTTATAAGAACACAGAATACAATATCAAACTTGCATAGAAAAATTTAATTAACCAAATCAATACGTTTTTTAAAAAAAAAAATGAGTTGGATCCAACAAAAAACACCAAATTTGATATCTTTTTTCACAAAAAGAATGAAAGAGAAGGGGAGAAAAAAAATCAAGCTCTTAAAATTAAAGAAAAAAAATGCTTCTTTCCTTCAGGAGATATATACATTATTTTCACTTTATAAAAACAATGGAAAAAGATTATTTATTTTCAAAACACACAATTATGCAAGTATCTTTTTCTTAAAAAGAAACTAAAATATCAATAATATGATGAAAACGAAGTAAAAATATGAGTCACAAAAAGGTATTAAATCATAGAACGATGATTCAGCGGGAAAGATATTTTCCCCCGTACTTCCGGGTTGAAGGAAACGGAATACTTTTGAATTCCAGCTTCTGTCGAAACAAAACTGCTTATATTTTAGCAGCGCATTTAATCGTAAAGATCATTATCACAACATAAATTTATGGAGATTCCACTTTGAAAAGAATGCAGCACAAAATTCTTGGAAGAATCACTTTAGAAGAAACAGAACTTTCACTAAAACGAAAGCACGAATTTGCAGGTTAAGAGAGAAAAAATTATTCTTGCACTTGAACCGATGTTGAAACACAATTGGTTGCGATTAATTTACTGGACAGCCGCAAAATCACTGTAGAACATACGAAAAGTTTCACAACGTGTTAGGGCAACACTGTAAATTCGAACTTTGACCGGTGCGATCTTTTCTAAAACAGAATTACTTCCCTGGGCGGGAAAAATGGTGAGAAGTGACGGATGGGCCGATCTTCTTAAAAGAATTTTGCAGGATGCAGAAGAAACATAACATATCGAGACGAGTCGAGTCGAGCTTTATCAAAATTAACGCTTATTTCTCAGCGCGGGAAAAATATCATGGCAAGTGTGTGGTTGACACTGTTTCAATTTCCATTAAAAATTTACGTTGGGCGCCATTGTAGAGGGACGAGACTCATGTTTATATGGAATGCCGCTGTTGAAGGATCAATTCAATTTCAGGAACCATTTTTATTAGGCTACGTTCCACAGCACAGAACATTAAAGAAGATCAACGAAAACAGACAACAACACAAGACAAGTGTACAGACTAGAATGAGAGAGAAGCATCATGGGAAAAAGGATGGCTCCAGTAGCGCCACCTACCATAGAAAGGAGAAGACAGTGAATTGTAACCGCTACAGTACTACAAAATCGATAATCTTTAATTATTTTCTACTTTTTAGACTTTGATTAGCAATTCATTATTATGAACAATATGGAATCTTCCAATGAATCTTTTCACTAGTTCAATAACAAGTGGTGCCAATCGTACGGAATAAATGTAATTCAATTAACCGATTAACTGCTAATTAAGAGTAGATAACATTAAAATAGTGTACTGTCATCGAGAACACATGAATGTACAAAATATCAGAAAAAAATAACTACAAATAGTATTTTATACCTTTGCTGCAATAATTGCAAATACCGTTTTAGTCGTTGGTACATTACCTGGGAATAACATTTTATCCTTAGGTGCAATAATAGAACTACAATCATAGTTCTATGGGTACAAAACGTGAAAACAACGTTTTACTTGCAGTACAGTATCTGCAAATAACGCTGTCCATAAAAAATTAAAAATGTGATAATTTATAAGAATTATGTTGAAATATGTAACAATGTAGTTTTGTGCAAAACTTTTCATTACCCCAGTAGTACAAAGATTCTACAATATTGTATGGTATTGAACAATATTCGCAATACTGAAAAATATTGTACAATACCATATAATATTATATAATATCGAACAATGTTGTACAATATCGAGCAACATATTGTTCTACCTGGGTAATTAATAATAAAATGCGAGACATTCGGGGAAAAATACTTACCTACACCTAGTGTCCAAAAATAATGCACAATTTTGAAGATACTACAAAATTGGAGTTAATGCAGATACTATGGTTCAAAATCAGTTGCTGAGAATCGTGGAACATACTATCGTCGGAACTCACATTTTGCAAGATTTGGTCACGAGAGCAATAAGGGGAGGGGGGCACCAGAAAGAAATGAAGCCGAAAATGGAGTTTGACCCATAGTGTTTCACAGAAAGCTGATAACGAGATGAAAATTTCATCAATGGTTATGTTTGATGTGAATAATATTTACATGCATTTCCGTAAACACAGCACAAATATTCGGGAAGATACAAAGGTATTATAATAGTAATCGTCGAACTGTAATTTAAATTATGTATTTAGCTTATAAGTATACATGAATACTGAAGATATTGAACTTTCATAAAATTCAATATAACTGTTCGAAGGTTCAAGTTTAAAAAATATCAGTTTGTTCATGAATCCTCATTATTTAGCTTTTCATAGAGTGTACAGAAATTCACATCGTTGCATTGCTGATATCTTTCTGAATACTAACGGTATTGAACTAGAATTTTTATATAGGTCACCCTATATATATCTAGCTCTGAAGTTATGAAAGAAAAATTACGCTACGTGTCGCACATGCGCTGTAAAAAATTATTTACTACTCATATTTCCTGTAATATTCAATTTTTTAAAATCAAATTTTAATACAAGGGTTTTTTTACATAATGTCAAGGATTCTGTAATTGTCGTACAATCTGGTGGAAGACTGCATGTTACAAGCAGAAAACATTCCGAAAATTGTGGGATTTTTTAAGAAAACCTTTATATCTTCCGGAATATTTGTACTGTGCTTACGAAAATGCATGTAATTATTATACACATTAAACATAACCATTGATGAAAGTTACATCTCGTTATCAGCTTTCTGTGATACAGAATGGCTGGGGGGGGGAATCTCAGGGCCAGTTACAAATTTTAAATTGATGTGTATTAAATTGTACTGCATATGCAGGATCTTCGTTTTTGCATTCGTTTGCATTTTTTTTTATCAAATTCTAATTTTCGATTGTTAATCTGGTAGCAATTATGCAAATAAAAACTTACGGAGTATTCTGTCATTAATTCATCAAGGTTTACTGCTTCAATGATCTTTGCAATAATTGGTAAATTTTGCATGAATGTGAAATTTATATGCAAAAATGATTCGCAGCTGATTTTCAGTACGATTATCTTTCATGTTGATCATTATTTGAAGCCTTAACTGAAATAAATAAATTACGTACAGTAATGTAATGAATAGAATAAATTACACATCGCATCAAACATTAAATGCAATTCTCTGGAGTCCGTTTTGAATAAAAGTTACGAATGCAAACAAAATATTAATTAAATTTTTAATTAAAAATTAATCGAAATGTTAACGATTTTTCTCAATTCTTTCAGAGCATATTTATCACACAAAGACTATTCTTCACAGCTTTAAAATTCAAAACATTATCTTTTCAGTGAAACCAATTTTAGTTATGCAAATTTTTCTTTAATTATAATAAATTTTTAAAAATATTTTACAAAAATACTTTTTATTGTTTCATCTAGTGCATTTATACACACGCGTATTGCGACGTTGTTAGATACATTATTTGTATGCATGTTATAAAACATTATCATTCTACGTTGTTACGGAGTAGAGGTACGAATATTCTTTAATTTTTTTCCCTTTATGTTCTCTATTCTTTTAAAAACTCTTTTTCTGTCGCTTGTAAGGTTTTTAAAACTTTCGTAAAAGATATAACGGGAGTGTCCTACCAAAGACTCTCCGTCCAGGCTGTTCGAGAATTGCTGGGCGCATTTCAATAATTAATAAAATAAAATTAATAATGTTCCAACTACGGTTTTTTAAAAATGAGAGCGCATATTAAAAAGTTTTTTTTTTCACATAGGTAACGCGCCGTTAAGGTAGTCTACGTGGTCGTAAATTACTGGAAATCTCCAATTTGTGACAGCCATTATCTGCGAAACTAATAAAGCTAGAAGAAAAATAAAAGCATTTATTTGTAGGGAATTTTACGCTCTTTAATTTTTTGAATCGATTATAATTCGAAAACTGAAGAGTTTTCAAGATATTCAAGAAAAACTAAAAAAGGAAAGCAGAAAGCGCGCGTCAGCTTCTGCTGATTGGTAGCCATTGAGAATAGAAATATCTCGCTGTAGTAAATTTAGAACGTCGTAATAGTACGCCACCTATCTGATAAAAAAAACTTTTTAAAATGCGCTCTCATTTAAAAGAAAAACCGTAGTTGTAAGATTATTAGTTTTTTTTAAAATTAATTTTTCAAATGTGTCTAACCATTCTCGGACATCCAGTATAACCTTGTATTATATTTAGTATTGTTTATATTTAGGTTCGTAATAAGTAAAGAATTTCGAGTATGTATTTTGGACTTCTTCCTGTTCAACGACTGTATCTAAAATCTTCAATTTCTGCGTCAAAATCGCATACGAAATTCTATTTATCTATTTTTTATGTTTTGGATTGATGGTAACACTATTATCATGTTCATGGTGTTCACATGCACAAAAACAGAAAAACAATAAACCCGTTGAGGGATTTGGTCCAAATTATGATAGAGATGTATAGTTCTAGTCATAAAATTCATGCGTTAAATTTCATATATCTAACGTATTGCCTTTCTGATTTATTGAGTTCATATGAACACCAACGGATAGACACACGGACTTCTTTTTGACGAATTTCGTCCAAATGTTGATAGAAATCGGCAATTTTAAGTAGAAAACCTTAGCATGCGTTTATATAGTTATCTTGCTCACCGACAGACAGACAAATATGATTCCAAAGAGAGTTTTCTCAGACCCAGGGAGTCCCAAAACGTGGGAATTGGTCAAAATCTCGAGCTCGATGTTTGAAGAATAAAAATATTTTCTCTTTTCATACTTCGTTTCCAAGAGAATAATGCCTTTTTTATTAATTTGACGACATTTCCTGATCCTTTTAGGAACTGCCTTTATTTGAACCTGTAAGGGAATGAGTTCGAGTTGTAGAATTTCTAGACATCAACCGACAAAAGAAAAAAAATGACGGGAGGCTACCTTTTTAAACAGCCGCCGATGTTAAAGTCGTAGGGCTACTTGATTCGCGTAACTCTCTTCCGATTTTGAAATTTTTTTTGTAACTTCTTTTGCTACCCTCTATCTCTAAAATAAGACATTAGTTATGTTTTTAACATATGTAGTTAACGAGATATAGAGGATCGCGTCACCAATTCATGCGTATTTTTGCCCAACTTTGAGATTCAGTAGTCGCTGAACTACAATTCCGATTTTTAAATTTTTTTTGTAACTTCTTTTGCTACCCTCTATCTCTAAAATAAGACATTAGTTATGTTTTTAACATATGTAGTTACCGATATATAGAGGATCGCGTCACCAATTCATTTGTATTTTTGCCCGTGACTATAATTCCGATTTTCAATTTTTTTTTTGTAACTTCCCTTTAATGCCCTTTATCTCTAAAATAAGACATTAGTTATGTTTTTAACATATGTAGTTATCGAGATATAGAGGATCTCCCATACAACGTTTTTGTGGCGTTTTGGCGTGTGAATCAAATTCTTTCCTGAGACCCCAATGGGAGGAACGTAATTCTACGTTAAAAAAAGAAGTTAATCGTCTCGTCATAAATCGTCTAATTTTGAACCGCGATTACAAAGTATAAAAACTTATCGACTCCATGGAATTTGATGCAAGAATTAAGAAAATAAAGATTCTGATTAAGTGAATTATTACATTGGTATTCAGGTGATTGTCGAGAAAACTGATCCATGGGTATTAATTTCGTGTTTTGATGTAAATACCTGCCTCAAGCTCTTTACTCGTATCCAATTTCAAGGGGGGAAATATGCACATACGAAACAAAAAAGGATTGGATCAGAAAGTTCCTTTTTCAACTAGTGAGAATAAATCTGGTGTGAACATTTGAGGTATCGAAGCACTTAGGGTGGAGCCGTCGCCTTTAAAACTAGTTCATTCTGTATGCATGGCCATGCGCACGCGCAGAGTCTGCCTGAAGTAGATTCATTCGTTAATATTCGACAAATAATTAATCTCGGTTTTCCGCTAATTATTATTTAAATTGAGAAGCATATAATTAAGATTGTATTTTACTTGCTGGTTCCGTTAATGAAAGTCTTCAATATATAAATTATTAACTGAAGCTTCTGCACAGAACAAATAAAAACGAACTGCAAAATTTGGGGCGGTATCTCCTTCAGTCCCTTATATATTTTCGTAATTTGGCGCGTTTTGTGTTTAGCTTCGACGTTTAGTAAAGTGAAATGAGAATGAATTTTGGAACAATAGCTCTTCTCATTCACCGATTTGATTCAAAAGTTGGCACGACTTGACAATTTCGGGGAAAATATACCAAATTTCTTTATCTAGCTCTTTGTCCTACTAAATTATTGAGTTCAGATACATGCAGACAGAGTCTAGCTGGCCCAAACTTTGATACAGAAATACAATTTTAATGTTTAGACAGCTTATCAAATTTCATACGTCTAATTCATTGCGATAAAAAGTTATTGTGTTGAAATGCACTTTAAGGGGCAGACAGACAGTCTTCCAGTTGATAGTTTTATTCAAAACTTCATGCAAATCTACAATATGACTATTACAGGCTAAATTTCTTTCTCTAGCGTTTTGTGTATTCGAGTTATTGCGATCACACGCTTACGGAGAGACAAACAGATCCCCAGATAGAATTCAAAAATACATTTATCGGATTCACGGACATCTAAAACGTGGATAGTTATCAAAATGTCGAATTTTTTGAAGATCATAATGCTTTCTCTTTATTTGCTTGTATATCAAAAAGCAAACAATATTTGAAAAACACCTGTTGTTGTTTTCCTACAAGGTCCTTTGGGAAGAGTCCTCAAGTAATTCAGAAACGGAAAGTTTATCTACACTACCTAGAGCTCTATATTTGAATCGCCAAAATTTTTATTTTTAAAAATATTTTTTTAAAAGTAACCCATTTACATTCCTAGCGGAATAAACAAGGCGACTGTCAATCGTCAACATCCGAGAAAAAATACGCTCACGACAACACACAATCCTCACATCGTAGACAGCATATTATTCCGCGATAATTAACAGTCTTCCTGTGCGGGTTATTCCGCTTACAGATCAAAATTGATTAATTTTTTATAATTTAATAATTAATTAATATTTACTTATTACATCTTTGATTTGATGTAAAAAAGATTTTAAATAAGCAAGTTTTGATTAAAATATTATAGCTTTTACATTAATTTTTATTAATACTTTGTGCATTTTGCGCTGGTGTGAATTTGAGATCAAAAAATATTTTTTTTAATGGTGCTTAAAGAAATTCGTGATATAGCAGTGGTCCAACCTAGGAATTTTAGTTTTTTATTAAACGAATGTTATTTGATAACAGGTGTTTACTTCAAATGTAGCTGTATAAGTTAAGTTTTAAAGCTGTTAACATAGATGTTATTTGTAAGCTCTTAAAATATTTTTTCGATATCTGTTATTATTTGCATTATTTTATAGTTTTGTGTTTTACTGGGATTGCATTTATTTTTTACTGTCATTTTAACGACCTATTTTTGGTTTTATTGTATCAAAATAATCGTCTGTTGTTTCTTGTTATCCCTATGTATATGATTATGCTATCATATGTTTATATCTATATATATGTCATGTTCTATATGACATATACATATGCTATCTGTGTTTTTATCTATGTCATTGCTGTTTGCATTCTTTTATTTATTTGGATTTTATTTTATGGCTTTTATGCCATTTTAACACATTATTATTTGGGATTTATTGTATCAAAATTTTTATCTGTTGTGTTTTTATTATATTTCTCATGCAGTCTGGTAAATTTTTAACCTTGATTGTTTTTCCCTTGTGTGAAATGGGATTTTTTTTGTTTGTTTTTCTAAAAAGGCATTTTTATTATTGCTTAATATTTACTTTTCATGGGGCTTAGATTTACACTTTTCTTTTTCCCAACGACCTTTAAAACACTATAAACATAAAGTGAGTGGGCCAACGTGGATTAAAAAAGAAAAAAAGAAACCAGTTTCCTTGGTTAGACCAATGGCACAATTTTTTAAGCTATATATAGGGTAACAATATCTCCAAGGTGTCCTTTTATCCTAAATCGATAAGGCTCTACAACTTTGTATTGACTTACTCCCTCTTTCTTGTACCGTTTTTGAAATAGGAACACTAACTCTGGAGTTTTCCACCAGGCGGAGCTCTAAGCAGTCTCATCACATAGCGCATATCCATTTTACTGTCCCTAGACACAACTTTCAGGACTATAGCTGTCCGTTCTGAAGTTAAAGGAGGGGAGGTGGCCCTTATTTAAGTAGGCACCTTATATATATTTTTTTCTGCTTTAAAGTGTATTTCTTAACAAGTTATTCACACTGCCCTTAAAATAAATAAACTACAAAAAAATTCTACTACATGTTTTCAATAAAATTACCTCTCATTAAAAAAAATGTCCAGGTGGTGGAAATTCGGCAACCATCCCCTAGAAATTTTCTGTCTAATGTACAATTTTTGTTACCCGTTTGAATGAAAATAGTGATGAAAAATAAAAAAAAAATCTCCTTACGCCCTTCAAGAACGACAGAACTTGGTCGTATATAAGACTACGTATTTTAATGCATAATCATTTAGCATTTTAATTATCTTTTCATAAGCCTAAAAACAATGGTATTTAATCTTTATAATGAAATGATGCAAATTATTTATATGAACTTGTTTTTAATTCTTTCGTCTTGTGAATCAAAAATAATCTTTGCACCAAATGTAAGGAAATATGTTTTTATTTAAAGGAACGACCAATCTAAGACTTAATATTTTTTTTCTGAAGACCTTGCTGTTTACATTGTTACGCAAGCTCATCCTTCAATTCTGGAAAAGAGCCAAACAAGCAGATATTGTCGAAAGCAATTGCAATGAAAATGAATTATAGCTAGAAATTCAAGAAAATCTATTTTGGGTCAGAATTGTTATATAACGTATAAATTATAAGCAAGACATACAAGGGAAATTCTAATAATAAACGTTGCAGTCAGAAATAGGTTACTTTTCTGCAGGTTTTTCTATTTCTGGTTCCTATTTTGGGCTCTCCGTAATATGTGGCTTAAATACATATCCAAGGGTTATGTAACTTTATCGTATTATGAGAAGATTTTCTTGTTGCCAATGTCATTCTTTGAATCTGAAACATTCTTCTTGAACAAAATTGAAGAGGAGAATCATCCAATATAACGTAAAGAATTTCTTTTTGTAAGCTGTGATAATAATTTACTGTAAATATTTTTTATTGAGTATAAAATAATTTTTAATATTTTAAAATATTAAACCTCCATTAAAATGGAACTTATCAAATTTTTAGCATTGTTTGGGGTACTTGAAACGATTTAGTTAAGTTTAGCTTCATTAACGACTTGTTATTTTTAGCTAAACACGAGGGCTACTTGGCTATTTTGGGGGTGACCTGGTAATATTGAACCTCGGTCTGATGACGAAAATGACTTTTAAGGTCCGTTGCATGAGTCCGATTTCTACAGGACAAGTAATTATCTACAAAATGTCGGAGAAGCGATTAACGGCCACCCTCCCTTCGCGTTGAGGTGTCGAACACGTAACTAACGGCCCTTTTGTTCGGTATTTCCCCCAAAAGTTCGTAGCGAAACAGAACCGCAGGTGTGTTTGTAGTACCCAACTGCCATCACTGTACTTCAACCTGGTAATAACTCCTTTGATATTGCGTGTTGCTAATGGCTTGTCCGACACAAATGTGTGCACCGGACCTAAGCCGATACGTTTTCTCTAAACTTCCAGTCTACAACTACAGTATAGACATTCGACCCATGAACGTGCAGCAGGGACACTTAGACGGTGGATCGTTTGTGGAATTTGATTTCGAATGTGGAATCCTCCAACCCCGAAACCGGAGCTCTGATGAGCTAAATATGTCTTATATTTAGAAATTCAGCCTTAAAGAGTAATCCAAATCTAATTAGAAGACATCCAATCCAGTTAAAAGTTACCGAGCAACGGCAATCACGTTAAAATTCCTAAAAAAATTCGAAAGAATTTTTCGAAATTTCTTAGTTTCATTAACCCCAAATATTTTAATATGAATCTCCTCTATTTACAACCGAATTCCTATCCGACTGACAAGTCGCATGTCGAATTTATATATTTCGACGCTATTTTAACTTAACTCTCTGAACCCGGCTAGAGTGAGAATTCTATTGCCTCAAAATCTGGAGTGAATTTTCGCTCACAAAAACAGAATGGAATCGCCATGTTCTTTACAGAAATTCCAGAAGGTCGACACCTATGGTTGCCTGATCAATTGCCAACAAAGAAAGAAGCTACATTTTTTCTAAAAAAGTCACCCAGGCGCCTGAAACCGCCCGAGCCCGGCTTCTGTCGAGCCGGCGGTTTGAGGCGGGGTAGGGCTCACAGGGTTAAACGGGTTATAAAAATTGTTCAAAAGACAAAAATTCAATCTATGCACATAATATTAAAAATACATGATATGCACTCTATTGTACGTACTGTAGACCGGATCAACCTGAAAAAATACTTTGATTTAAATTTTGAAATTTATTTTTTGTGGTCGTAAGTGCAGATTGTCGTAAATCGCATAGGTCGAAAGTCGAGGAAAAGGTGTATAGCCAAAGAGCGCAAATCTCTCACCCAAAGTTAGAACTTACTTCTCTTTCCTATGAACACAAAATTAAATTTCATATTCCAAATTCTAATATAGAGGTGCAAGAGATCTTATCTCAAAACTGTACTTTTTAATTTCACATGTCATTACCGTTGCCAGACAACGTTTTCTATCCATGGCAAAATATCAACATCAAAAAGCTAAATGACATTACAAGTAGTACCTTAGTAAATAATCTATACTGAATACATATAATCGACTTTTTACACTTTAAGGATTAAACCATCCTTTATTTATGTATTTTTTGAATACTGTAACACAGCTAGTAATAGTGCCTTCATGCTGTCTCATTTGAATTAAAAGCCGATCAATCATGAGTTAAATCATCCAAGTCGAAGATAGAACGTTAATTTCAAGGCCACGCCTTTATTGATACAGAAAATGATACGTAATGACATGCATTAACAAACTGGTGTGGTTTGAAAATTTCACTCATTGCTTTCTGTGAAAAATCGCTTGCTATCGATATTGCTGTCTGTGTCATTACCAGTCGGCCTTCTGCAAGTTGGTTATAAGGCGTTGAGATCTTTTTTTCTTCTTTGGATCGCGATCTTTTTTATAAAGTTTCTCGACGTCAAATGAACTCAATGCCCATTTTCGAAATTCTTGTATAAACCAATGAGAAGTTTTATGGCATACAAAACCTCATGAATACTAATAAGTAACTTGCAGTTTAAATGCTCAAATTCTTAGTTTTCAGTACACGTGTAAAGAAAAACTATAAAGCCGGGGGAAAAAAGAGAAAGAAATATCGGATGATTGGTTTAATGTCTGAAACGCACAAAAATATAAAGGTTATTAATTTTTCTTTTCGTGCATTCCTACACGTGTCAGCCTGCAGGCGAAGAGGTATGCGTTACGCAAGGACTTTATGTAACTTACCGTTACATAACCATTCTTGAATATAAAATGTCAAAATGAAGTATTTAGCATTCAGATCTCTTTTAATCATTATTCTTCTTCATTCCTTTCAGATTGTTAATTTTTCGCCTGAGGTAGAAAAATTCTTGACTACTTGTTGAACCAGCGTTATCTGATTTTGTGACAGTAGCTAGTAGGATATTTAGATCAATTTTATAATTAATGGGATTTGATTATATAATTTTATTGGTATGATAATACAGTAAAACCTAGTTAACACGAAATCGGGGGACCACAAAAAGTTTTCGTTTTAACCCAATTTCGTGTTAATCATTAAAATAGTGGTGCCATTACCAAGTATAGCAATTACCAAGCTAATAAATAAAACATAAAATATTACAGCTTTCAGAAATCTGAAAAGAATAAAAGTTTTAAGTATAGAGAAGAAATAAACATTAGGGCGGGTCGAAAAAGTCGAAGTTTCTTAGATCTTTTTGCGGTAGTGCGGAAAGGTTGCGAACTCCCATCATTAAAAAGTGTGTAAAATCTTATAACTCTGAATTGATATCTTCTGTCGCCTCAATGGGCAGAGAGTTGTGAAAAGTGGACTACAAATGGTTAAAATTCAAAAATTAATAAAAAATCATAGATTTCGTTGATCGGTTTCCGGTAGTGCTTAAAAGTTACTATTTATTAACAACAACACCTCTACAAAATCTTAAAATTATACGTTAGTATCTTCTGCCTCCTGAACGGCGCTGAATATTGGAAATTAAAGGCGAATTTTTAAATGAATACACGTTTTACTTATATCGTTATAATGCGAATAGAAACTTGATTCAACCTTTGAAACATACCAAATTACAAAAGCACTATTTTTTGTAATCTTTTTTGGACTCAAATTGTGATATTTGTTTTCTGGATTCTAGGGTAATTCTGATAAATCCATCCCTGCTCTGCGGTCTAACTCTTATTTCTGCAGGCTTCAGTGACGAGTTTCACAATTCGCTCCACTGCTTGCGTGTGTGAAGGAAATCTAATAAAGTCCCAGCCGTCCATTGGAACATCGTCCTGTATAATCTTCAGAAGTTCATGACAACTGATATGTCTGAGAACTGTAGGCAGTGTGACATTACAAGCTTGGCAGTCAGTGAGATCTACGTAGTATGTAGCTCCAAAGATAACAGCAGGAATAACGAATCTACGACAACAATTTCAATCTGGGCCAATTTCCCTTGCCTTGATAATTCGCCGAGCTGCATGGGTTCTAATATGGCATTTCTCATCAGTTAACATAGCCAAAAGCGTGTTTTCTAGAGCCACAAATTAAGCGTTGCGAGAAATAACTGGTTCAATTATATCACGATACTTCTTAGGCAAGTATCGAGATGAGCTGATGAAATGCCACAAGTGTCTAGAACCATCCTTTATGGAATGATGAACCTTAATTAGGAACCATGAGGGTGCGTAAAGTCTTAGAATGAATACAACCAAAGTTATCAACTCATTTGATAGGTATGATGTCGATATATAAAGCCTCAATATTCGATTTACAGGTGTTAACCAGAGGGCCAAATTCAACGTGCCAGGTTGACTCTTCACTAGATTTGAAGAACCAACGCCAGAACTAATGACTTTGCAAATGTCTAATAAGTATTTCTGATCACAACTTAGGTTGGTGGGATCAATGCCTGGTAATTCACATTCAATACTATTAAAAGAAACAAGTGGCAGCTTCTCGCATCATTTCAGGTTTCATCCAATGTGGCGACTCGTTGAAATTTAGTAAGCAGACAATCCATTGGATTGGTCGATGAAATTTCAATTCAAGCCTGCGAATTACACCATTAAACACTGCTGTGTTCACGACTGTGCCGTCACATCCCAGAAAAATAAGGTTGCTAAAATCATCTAATAGTGCATTGCTTACATATTCATAAATGCTGAAATTGGCTGAGAAGGAAATTGTGTTCGTAGATTCGTTAATCCTGCTGTCAACTTTGGAGCTACAGACTACGTAAATCTCATTGACTGGCAAGCTTATAATGTCACACCACCTCCAGTTCTCATACTGATCGATTCTCATGAACTTCTGAAGATGATACAGGACGATGTGCCAATGGACGGCTGGGACTTGATTAAATTTCCTTCATACACGCAAGCAGTTGAGAGAATTGTGAAACTGGTCACTGAATCCTCCAGAAAAAGAGTTGAACCACAGAACAGGGATGGATTTATCAGAGCTACACTAGAATCCAGAAAACAAATGTCACAATTTGAGTCCAAAAAAGATTACAAAAAATAGTGCTTTTGTAATTTTGTATGTTTCAAAAGCTGAATAAAGTTTCTATTCACATTGTAATGAGGTAGGTAAAACGCTTATTTATTTAAAAATTCCCTTAAATTTCCAAGATTCAGTGCCGTTGAGGCGGTAGAAAATATTAACCTATAATTCTAAAATTTTGTAAAGTTTCTGTTGCTAAAATAGTAACTTTTAAGCACTACCGCAAACGTATCAACGAAATCTGTGGTTTTTTTCAATTTTGCCCAGTTTTAGTCCAATTTTCTCAACTTTCTGCCCATTGAGGCGACAGAAGATATTAATTCACAGTTCTAAGATTTCGCACACTTTTAATGATCGGAGTTCGTAACTTTTCCGCACTACTGCGAAAAGATCTAAAAGATCTAAGATACTTCGACTTTTTCGGCTCACCCTAATAAACACATTTTATGTAATATATCAAATAATAAATTTATTTACCTTATACTCAAGTTTTAAAAAAGTCAGTTATTGCCTTTAGTTTCAATTTTTTTCGATGGCATTTTTTCAGAAAGGCATCCACCTTTTCTAAATTATCCAATGCATTCGAAGCATTGTGCTGTTCCATAAGAAAACGAAACACTGTTTTCATTGCAATTGCCTCTTCGTGTAGAGTCACTCCGAGGAAATCATATTCTCTTCAGTCAATTCCCGTTCCCAGAATTCGCCAACTAAGAAACAAAAGGGTGGGAAGTGTAGGAATGTTATTCTTGTTAGAAAGAAACTCTTGCTTTATCCAACGCGAACAATTTTCCATTCACAACGACGAATGCAGGGCTGCCGAGAGCCAGGCATGCCCGGGGCAAAATACTGGCATGCGGATCCCACAGACACCTAACACATCCTCAATAAAATCCCACCCAGCCCTTATCACTAACCCACGTGTCTCTCTTGACCCCTCTTTCTCGAGGCCTGGATGAATGAAAAATCAAAGAAGTTTCAAATCATAAACTCGACGCTGAGAACTTTTGCAAAAGAACGGATTTTGACTTGCAAAGAATATTTTGCTTTTCGTCTTTAGCGATATTTCACGTTCTGCGACGTTTCACGTTTGTCACGTTTCTGTGAATATTTCACGTTAAAGGGATGAATTAACACTACTCCCCATACTTGATCGACGACGTCCAATATTTAATTCGTGATAAGCGAAATTTTGGATAAGCGATTTCGTGTTAACTGGGTTTGACTGTAATTGTATGTTTCAAGTAATTAATTTTTTAATTACTTGAAAATAGAAAAGAATTAAAAAAGTATTTTCTTGTTTTTCCTCCAAAGTCCCCGTTGTAGTAAAATTGTTTTGAGATTTGATCTAGCAGCCCGTAATCTAAAGGTTAAATTACTAGATCCTTTTTAAAGAAATTAATCTAATCATTTGATTGACAAAATACATATAGGAAAAATTTCCCATTGGATTTAATTTTCATTTCGTTTATAGTCATTTACCACTAAGCTTGATAAAAAAAAAAAGGTAGACAGTGTACCACTGCGCTAAGAAATAGCCCTATCGTTATCTTAAATTAACGTCCATTCCGAAGCTACAAATAAGTTTACTTTAGTTTTATTAACGTTACGTTTTGAAGCCCCACGGTTACTATTTTGAGAAGTACCTCGTCAATTTGAATAGTGTTCAAATGAAGAGGGCGACATCTGAACCGGTTCCTCCAATCTAGATGTCGCACATTAGAGAGAAGTCGTTTAAAAGCGTAGCAGGCCCTAACACAAGATGGATCTTCCATGGAGTCGTGTCTCGATCCCACGATTTTCCTGTTCCGAAGCCGAGACTCTGCTACAAAGCCACCGCCGACTCAAAATTACGAAGGAATTTTTCCTCAATGAGAAGTTGCTGAATTTCATTAAAAAATGCTATATTTGAAGAGAGTTTTGTAATAATAAACGATTTTCTGTGTTAATAAAATTGTATATTTTAAACGAAAGTTATTTAATTTCATGCTAAACTAACCTAACTGGACCTGAGTTCAGGGCCGGCCCGAGGAGGCCTGAAACAGTGCGAACGCACGCCACTGACTAATTTTGAAAAATGAACTTGATAGCATTGATATCTTTAATGAAATTAAAATTTGTCGTCGAGTTTTGTCTTCCTGGATCCCAATATTACAAATATTATGATATTTACATAACCCTATCAGAGGCTAATTTTTAAAAAATTGCACTGATTGAAAGTTCTTAGACGTCCCGTCAATCTCGAAAATGTTAAAATTATTTATACGAGTTGTATCCAAATTTTGTTATTTTTCTGAAGATTATGTGATGTCGTGGCCCAGTGTTACCGGGGCCTGATCAGAGATCAACAGACTTAAAGAAGTCACAGAATATCAGCATTTAAAATTTAATAAACTTCTTGAATAAATTGCTATTTTACAGGTCAATATACAGGTGGTATATACAATTCAAGAATGAGGATAAACAAGTCCCGGATATAGATCGCGAGAGTCAATAATAAGCGTAACTTGACTTCGTCGAAGTTACCAACGTGAGTATACTCGGAGATGCAACTTTATCGTAAAGTTCAGGAACTATGAGAGTTCAGCAGTCTGTAGTAACTCAGGGCGAGTTTTAGAAAACACTGAGGTTCGGTATATGACAACGACGTTGTACGAACGCTCGTTAGAATGCAGCAATCCACCACAGGGATGCTTCTAGCCAGGTTTGACTAAATAATACTCAGGATGAGTAGGAAAGATACCGAGGGTCGGTATATGATATCCATGTCTTAATAGACGTTCGATAGAATGCAGTCTACCAAAGGGACTAGTCTAGCCAAGGGTTTGGCTAACACGGGGTCAAAACACGCCCGTTTCGTCTAAGTTTGCGGATCTCGAAATCAACACAACGGAGTTAGCTCTCCGCGTGTTTACATCTCATCTCTCCAACTCTAGCTAGCTCTTCTCCACTTTTCCTCCCTTCTTAAACACCTTACCTTCAGAGGCAGGGGAGTGGCTGATGAATTATTTCTCGGTGATTCGTCGTCCAGCTGGACAAATCATCCAACCGCAGTCGTGTGCCTTCTTCTATGGTGTTGATTGGAAGCGGCCAGCTCTTGACCGGAGATATTTGTCGGCTACACGCGGGTGGCCTACTCCAAACGGTACCGTACTCACTCCCTGGACCCCTCTAGGCTTGCGTAAGGCCGGGCAGTTTTATTACCCACTTCGTTCCTCTGGCGTTGCTCCGGGGACTTCACTGTGTGGTCTTTTCTGTCGTGGGAAAAAGGCAGGGGAGACGTCACAACTATAATAGAACTATAATAGACCTTGCCAATTGCCTTCACACCATTAGAGACATCTTTCTTAAGATTGAAAATCATAAAAATTTACTTGATATCTAGCATTAGTCAAGCGCGATTTACTTTATTAGCCATTTTGCACATCGAATCCGAACTAACCTCCAAAAAATTAAATTATGATGATATTATCAATGAATTTACTCTAAAAGATGAAAGAAAATGAAACAAAAATCCTATATCGTATCCTTACTCTAGTAATTCGCACACAATTCATGAATTTATGAATTTTTTTTGTTATTTGATTTATTAACAATGTTTTGTGTCATTTGCACATATTAACCTTATAGAAATATTTAATTATCTATTATTTTTTATGCATTCCTAAAGACCTTATTATACCAAATTGTACAATATAATAAGTAACAAAATGTAATAAATTATTTTGTTTGTTTGTACAAAAATTGTTTCAAAGCTCCGTAAGTCAGCTTTGCACCAGGTCCCGCTCTTGGTTGGGCCGGCCCTGCCTAAGTTGCATAGTCATCCAACATAAACTGGTTGTTATGATCTTTCGACTTTCTGTCAACTTGAGTAGTCATCGATTGCAATAATTTTTATCTACATCATTGTGGTTAATTCAGCTTGGAAATAGATCTTGTCTATATGGCGAGGGTATTGACTGTTTGAGTGTACATGTAGTCCTGACAATGCATATTAAATCATTTTGTTATCACACATCCTTATGTTGATGTGGTGAGAAAGGAGGTTTGGTGTCTCGTCAATTCACCTCAGGCCAGAATTTCAAGATTCATCCACAATGGGTATGAACTAAGTGTTCTAGAAGATCATTTATGAACTTAGTCTGTCAGACTTTGACAGTCACTATGCTCGTCTGCCATACCATGACGAGCAAGTTTTACCTAGGAATTTGTGCCCAAAAATAAAACCAAGTGCTGTTTTGGAAAAGATTTCGAGATACAAGGAAAAGGAAGTCGAAAGTGGTGTTAACAGGACTTTATCACAAAAACAAACTGAAGTATACATATAAAGGAAAAACTCATAGCTGCATCATAAAAGATCTTCGAAATTCCTTCCATCCGCCAGAATGAGGCTTTGCAAAGTTGACGAATGGGTTTTTGGACCCTTTTAAATTGGGCAGGTGTTTTATGAGCGCGTGCCTCCTCTTCTATGATCTTGGAGACGAGGTCGATGCCCGATGGTGCAAGTGTATCGTATACCAAGGACTTCATGCATCCCCACAAGGAAAAACACGAGATTAAGATCGGCTACTCTCCATTACGCCTGCTAACATCGACCTCTGACGGTCACAGGTCATGTTTCTGGGCAAAAATTTCGTTATAAAACTTGCCCGTCATTGTCTGGCAAACGAGCACGAAAAGTTTGCAAACGACGTTTAGGAACACTCTGTATAGACTAATGTCTAAGCTATCAGTCCCTGTAGTCTGCAAGAACTAGTTTTTGTTCCTCGTATACGAAAAAAGAGTATTGTCATCGTCAAAAAATTAGACCACGAAATTTTGGTGAAAATTCACATTTTAGTCAGAACCAAAATTTTGGAATTACGTCTGTTTATCTGTCTTGAACGCGATAACTCAATAACGGAATAATCTAGACTAATGAAATTTAATTTCTTGTCTAGAAATGATGTAGACAGATTAAATTTAGTTTCTTGTCTAGATATGACCTAGGCTAATGAAATTTAATTTCTTGTTTTATCAATAGAATTGTAAATCCGTATAAAATTTTGGAACAAATCCGTCAGAGGGTTGACAGTTTATTCGTCTGTATATTCTTTTGTATAGGAACTCGATATCTCAAAAATGCAACAAGCTAGACGGATGAGATAAGTATATGATCTTTGTAATAACTGTGTACTCCAGCCTTTAATAAATTCACTTTTTTTCTCACACTAGTTTATTAATTCTACTATATACAATTAAATAGGAGATATATACATATGTACAATTAGGATTCACTTCTAAGATTACTCATCATTACTAACTCGGAGTTCACCTCGAGGACTCCTACAAAAACGTGCACACTCTGTGACCTAATACCATTAATGGCGTCTACCACCTCGTCCCCCGTGCACCCATTCTTCTACTCTTCACTTCACCTCCTTTTGGCTAAGAGCCGGAACAGTTACGTGGAGTATCTTTATGTCAAAATTGTATATCTGTGTTTTATCTTAGACTAAATTAGTCAAAGTTATTTGTCTGTCTATGTTTGTGTGAACACGATTATTCAAAAAGTAAACAATGTAGACAAATGAAATACGATAAGTGGTATCAAAACAAAAATGTTGATCATTATCTGATTTGAGAAGGGCTGAGAGGTACAAAATGCAAACTCGACTCTTTTCATTATGCAATGAAAGCAAGCATAAAAACGCGCCAGAATGTGTGAGTATACAAGAATGTCAAGGTGAGGACACTGCCGCTGGTTTCATGTTACAATCTTTGCTATAAGAAGGTTCCACCAGATAAGATAGTGTGGTGATTAAGTGGTGGGCCTCATTTGTCCTAGTTCGTAAGCTAAATTCCAGGTCGCATTCGGGGATTCTTCAGATAATAAAAATCACCAGTACGCCTCCTATCCATACCGCGGCTTTTGATTGCGCCTTGTGTTGAAGATCCCTTCAAAACCAATTTCGTATTAGTTACACTTGATGAAATTATGTTAGTGGTGCGACTTCAGTATCGTTAAAAAAATGACGGGAGGCTGCCTTTTCAAACAGCCTCTGATGTTAAAGGCGTAGGACTACTTTACTCGCGTGGCTCTTTTGTTTCTCAAGGTTTCTCGTAAGTTTTTGTAACTTCTATTGTTACCCTTTATCTCTAAAATTAGACATTAGTTATGTCTTTAACATTTGTAGTTACCGAGATATAGAGGATCTCGTCACCAATTCATGCGTATTTTTGCCCAACTTTGCGACTAGTAGTCGCTGAACTACATTTCCGATTTTCAATTTTTTTGTAATTTCTGTTGTTACCCTTTATCTC
>BGPR01001686.1:0-29076 GCA_013235015.1 Araneus ventricosus | reverse complement strand
ACCATATCAATTATTATTTAGGCTGATTATTTGTATATGATGTAATTTCTTTTTTTGCTTTTCAATAAAGTTTCACACATACTCATCCAATCGACAGGGAGCCATTTAGGTCCCGAGTTCGGGGGTATGCTGTGGTGTTATGTATATTACCTTACGTCATATACACTAAGCTCTCTATATTTCCTAAGCTGTCGCCCAAAGTGAAAACCTTAATTCTTTTTGCAAATTCTCTTGCTTCATGCATTCCATCCTTGATGTAAAATTCAACCATTCCATTGAACCCTCTGCTTTGCTTTCCTGACAAAGCGTGTTGAGGATGACTCTCAAGACCTGTGAAAGAAATCAATCTTTCCAATGATAGAAAAATGAACGTTTGGGTGCATATTTATGTTCATGAGTTCAACTTTCCAACCTTTCAGTGCATAAAACATTCCAAATGAGCTCTTTCAGTTGAGGAAATTTGATGCAAACAAGAAATTTAATCTGTCTTCATTATTGCTTATGCTGATATTAAGGAATCTGCTATTCATTTAACTAAGTGCAATAGGCCAACAGTCTTAAAACTTTCAATTTTTTAACCTTTTCCATACTAATGATATACACTTTATAATCAGAAGTATGTGGATATTTTCGGATTTACATATTTTTTTCCGAATTTCTCCAGAAAGACTGAGCGAACTGCCCTTGAACTTCGACTATGTAACGAATAGTCACATTTTAAAGTGAAGATTCGGCCACGAGGGCATTTAGGGGACCGATCAGAAATTGATGAAGAAGAAAATGATTTGGGCTCACCCCGTTTCACAGAAAACAGATAATTATTTGCAACTTAAGTCAATGCTTTTGTTTGCTGTGAGCAACACTTACATGCATTTTGGTAAAAATATCACGTATATTCGGGAAATTTTCGCCAAATTATATCAAACTTTCAGAATGCGTGACAATATGTTTGCGAAGCATACAGAACAGAACACCACTGTTCTGTATACTTATAGATAAAATACATAATTTAAATTGCAGTTCGGCGATTACTATTCGAAGATTCTGTACTTGCATATTACTTTCCCTTAGTGTAGGAGACTGGTCTAAGTAAATCGTTCAGAACATCCTCAAGGAACAAATATATGGTAGGCTCTAATCATCCTGTAGATAATCTTTCTCCCCAACTCTATTAAAGCGCCGCATGGGTGGGCTGAATAAACTGCTAATGAGGCAAAACGAGAAACTTCACGATCAGTCAACAGGCTCTTTGCCAGCAATACAGAAAGGATTAAAAGAAATGAATCTTATTTAGAGAGAAATTTGTAAGATCAATTAATTATATTTTTGCAAGTCTAAAAAAAAAAATTCTGAGGAAGAAGAGACGTTGATTCCTTACTTTACGATTTCTTTTCTTACCTGGATAAAACACTTTCTCTACTTTTGGATGTCTTTCCAACTATTGAGCAACTCGAAGGCCATTATCCATACGTCGTTCCATCCTGAGGTGCAAAGTTTTTAAACCTCTTAAACATAAATAAGAGTCCATTGGCGATGGAAATGAACTTACAGCTGGAGTGAAAATGAAATCTAGTATCAAGTTACTAGTTACTGGTTTATCATGAGATAATTTTAACTGTTATAATCTTTGCAAAATAAAATCTTCACACAAAACTTTCTTTTATTATTTCTTGGAGTTCAAAGTTGTTTGTTTTCTTTCTTTGGGTTTTCTTGCATATGTTTCATAATGTATGTTACCTACTTTTAAATGACTTCTAGAACAAGATATAAAATATTTGTTTGGCAATATCTTTAATTTCTTTCAATGAAATTTGTACAAAAGTCTTTAAACAGTTGTTGCAATTATTCACACCATTTCGGTTTTTTAAAAGAAGCTTTATAATATACATTTAGCTATTCATAAGAATCGAATACACCTCTTTCAGGAATTACTTTTTTTATTGTCTTGAAATACATAATACAGATGTACAGCCTATTAGTTTTAGTCATATATAGGTCCCGTTTCGAAGCAACGCGAAGGCTATTTGGGGACCAATTTCGTCATTTTGAACAATGGGCAGACCAAAGCAGTTTGATTTTAGTGGATTTAACATGGACTAGACCTGCGTTCATGGCTGATCTTGGAAAGAATGTGAAGAATCTTCGGGTCAAACAGGGAAAAAGAATCACAAACCAGGATTGATCAGACTAATCGTAATCAGGCATTTTTGCTATTGACACTATTTATAGCCTAATAATGGAGAAAAAGAATATTAACAAGAACTGCATACTAAACTGCGTTTTCAGAAGTAGATTGACCATATTTTATGTGAATAGCAATAGTTAGAAAGGAGAAGCGCGTATTAAAGGCTAGGCGCACTGGGCGCGCGCCTGGAACCCCTGGCCCAAAAGGGGCCCGAAATAAAGCGTTTTCTTAAAAATATCGCAATAGATAATTTCCCTCTAAGAATCTGTTCACATACCCGATTTTAATTGAGCAAGTCCGCGTTTTATTATCATAATCAGAGTGTCTGAACAGAAAAAATCTCGTTAATAGTCGTTGGGTACTGCGCACATACCTCCCGCACTTACTCAAAGCATTTACTACCGGTACAGTTCTCTTCTGGTTTCACAAGGAAAATGCAGAGCAAAACCGCCATTGATTATTCTTTCAGCATCCCGAGAGGTCTGTGTACAATACCCAACAGCTATCAATGTTCCTCTCGCTATTAATCGCTTCTCCGGAATTTTGGCGCTAATGACTTAACAGACACAAATCGTATGTGTACACCAGACCTACACATACGTAAAAGCTTAATTCAGATAGTTGTCTAGATGACTAGATATTCATTTTCCCAGGCTTGAGAAAGAAACCCAATCATTACAAAGAAAAGATCTCAGGAAGCTATTCTTTCAATGATTAGGATGATCGATGTGCTTTCCTTTTCGAATATCATTAAATTTTAGTAGTAATGGTTCAGTAGCTGAGACTCCTGTTTCCCTGCAGTCATTTAACTATTTTAGGGTGTTGAATATCCTTCGTTCTTCTGTTTCCTTTTCACACTTCTGTTAAAAACCTTTTAACTGTCATTTTAATTAAAAGATTGAGTTAGAGATTTCCTTAGTTTTGACTTCAGAAAAAAACGAATTGCTTTTATTTTTATATAATGGATCCTAAGTTAATTCGATAATCCTTCATGTGAATATTTATGAAGACGAATTTCAGATATAAATTTAAAATTGCTGAATACAAAGCACATTAATTATCGACAAATATTAATTATACTAATGAATCATATAATTAAAATAATTTAACAGAGTAATTATAAAAAGCAATTTTTATTAACAGAAATACAGTTACTATGATTAAAAATATGCGAAATAATCTTATTTTAAATCATCATAACAGATAAGTTGAAATTTTCAAATGCATATGCGTCATACTTTCAGAGGGCCCCAAACACATCAGCGCCTGGGGCCTCCAACAACCTTTACTCTTTAATCCCGAGGCGACTTCTTTCTTCTAGCTTCTTTAAAACCGAGGATTTTTGGGAGGAAAAGACATGAAATGGACACTCCCAACCTGGGTTGTCATTTTCCCCGCCACTTCACCCCTGCTATAACCTTCCTTTAAGGCTCACGGAAATGGGCTGTGGTTGGCAAGGAAAATTTGACCCCCTACCGCGCTTATCTCCTCAGCGATCTCAGAACCTCATCTCAAAAGAAGCCAACCGCCTCAGACCGGCCTTTGTCGCCGTTATGGGGAAATTTTTAGACCGCCCGGGACCGCCTCGCTCCGTATGAAAGGATTAATACGCTCATGTATTTAAGATGAACTATTTTTTAAAAAATACCAAGCAATTAGAAACATTTTATTTATGAAAGTCGAGAGAAATCATGGAAGTTTTTCCAACAGGGCCAAAAAGTCAAGAAACCGCAACTAGGTCTATCTGGGACGTTATTCCATGTAATTTAGTGTTCTTAATATTTCTTTTTATTCCTTGATATGACCTGACCTTGTTAGAGAAATACACTATTTCTATCGAGAACGAAGGGCGAAGTCATTTGAAAAAATAATATCGATTAATGACGCTAATATCTGGTTACTCTGATTGAACGATAAAGAAATGTAAGAGGGTTTGTAAATGATGATTGCGTATGCTGGACAATTATGATAAGCCTACATCATAATAAATCAAATTCTTATTACATTTATTATCAGTAAAATTTTGCTGCTTTTTGTTATTTGATGTTTAATTTTCCTTTTGAGTGGTAATAGGTTTGTTGAAATATTATATAAAATAGCGTATTAATCTCTTTATCTTATTGATGAATAGAAAGATGCAAAATTGGCATTTTCGCTTTTCCTTGCACCGTATAATGCAGTTTAATACAGAAAGTGGGGCCTATGGCCAGTGACAACACAACTTAATACAACAATATATAGTGACAATGGCGAGTGCCACGAGATGAATCATTACTCTCTCCTTAGTGTGATTTACTTTTTGTTGATACATACAAATAAGGTACGAAACAGGTATTTCCGCCTTTCTGTGAACTCTATTATGGAGTTAAGTACAGAATGTGATGTATGCCGGGGATTGGACAATATCAGTTACAACACAAGTGGAGAATACGGCAAATGCCACGAGAAGGAACCATTATGCTCAGTTAAATGATAATTAGTATGAATTTTTTTGTTGATACGTACAGATAAAGTTCTGAATAGGAAATTCCACCATTCAGTGTATGAACTCTATCATGAAGTTTAATATACAGAATGTGATGGCTATAGTCAGTAACAACTGAATAGGACAATATGGTGAACGCATTAGAGGAATAATTACGTCCATTTAAATAATCCTTAGTATGATTTATTTTTTATTATTACACAGGAAGAAGATACTAAATTGGAAATTTTGATTTTCAATGAACTTTGATATAATGTTTAATATAGAAAATGGTGTCTATAGTAAATGAAGGGGACATATTTAACCAGAATACTAAATATATATGATCAAAATTTATCTGTGTGTTACGGCACCATCTTCGGACGAATTTTTATACTAATGATTTTTATTTCGCAAGCGACTGGCAATAGAATACACTCCAAAGCTCTCCGAAGAAGTTAACTTATTTTTCACGAAAGTTGTACTGTCAACTTAAGTAGTCACTGCTATAAGAAATGAATTTATTAGGTACTTACCCATGGAAGCATTCTTGATTTTAATGTACAGATCATCACGATTAGTACATTAAATCAATGATACTCCCATCACAATGTCCGAATGACCTTTGGAAATTGTGTAAATTTATTCATATACTAGAAAATTACCCGTCATAGTTTCACAGGTGCAAATTGCCTCTTTATTCGAGAGATTTCCCGTCAAATTTGACGTGTTTAAATAGATATATATGCGAGAGGAATGTTTAACATTGATTGAAAACAAATAAAATAAACACATGTTTTATGACAGGAAATATTTTTTTTATTTACATATTTCTTTATTCAAAAAACCTCTTGGTAAACAACATTCCGTGTGAAGTATTTTTCGTTGTTTAATAATTTTTCTTGTACGTCAGGTGCCTTTGTGTAAATTTTAAAGTGATTGGGAATCCTAGACCTTAAAAGTGCAACATAGAGCTGTCCATGTGAAAAGACAGGCTCATCGAGGTAAATTCGAACATGATCGAAAGTTTGCCCCTGCGATTTGTTGATAGTCATCGTGTAAGGTGGAATTAACGAGAACTGGCGGCGGTTGAGAACGAATGGTAGATTCACGTCATTGATGGCAATTTAATTCTTGGCAAGAAAACAACATTGCCGCGATTGCATTCAGATACAATTTGGCTTCCGAACTATATCACGCGCATGATATACCACTGACGTAATTTATTACTTTCTATTTAAAAAACGGAAATTAATTTGAAATATAGAATTACTGTAATTTAAAATTTCTCGGGAACTATCGATCATAGCGAGATAAATGTTATTTCAATCGATAGAAATTTTATTTCACTACTTTAGAGCCATTAAATTTGAAATTAGAACGACAATTACTCTTTTAAATTTAAAATTACTGAAATTTAGGTTCTCTAACAATGAAATAATGCTGTTTAACGTCTCGCAGTGCTATGGCACGGGTTTTATTGTTGGTGACGTCAGAGCGTTACCGGAGGATCTGCGCTATTATATTAGTAATAATGAAAATATCCGTTGAAGGTTATCCACGGAAAAGAGGAAAAGAAATTTACGAAACATAGATTAAATCCTAACAGGAAAAATGCATGATAGTTATAGTTATTTAAGTTTTAACTTAGTTCATGACATTTTTTATCTTTCTTGGCAATTGAAAGATTTGCAAACATTAGCAATTTATGAGATTAATATATTCTTTCCGAATAATTGAATAATTATATGGTGGTGGGATTGCCCCAACCAGGTAACTATAAAATTGGTGAAATACGAGTGAGTACACAGAAAATGCCATTAGACTAAGTTCACAGGCCAAAACTGGATAAGTGTTTTAGGTTATGCCTAGTCGGTACTAAAATTTTTCAAAAATAATTAGGTTGATCATCAGTCGATTTCGGGGCTGACATATGTTGTAAGAATCGCCACGTAATTGAAAAATTATTTTTGCATGTTTTGAATAATCCAACCCTTATAAAACGAAGTTTAACGAAGTTTTGAGAAGTCTTTCAAGAACCTGTATTTCAACGAAAGAAACCGCCCCCAATAATTGTCACAGCTTAAGCAGCGGAATGAACTCGCAATATCTATCACCACCATGAGATCTGGTTTCCTTATTTGCTACTAACCGTTTTCGGCGACCAGCTGCTTCTCTCATTTTACTAACAAGAAGATTTGTGCCCGTCTAAGATGGACTTTTAGCTTGCCAACAATATCTCAGATCTGATTGTCACAGATTTATTAACGAAGGTTGTAGTAGAAAATTTCATGCACAGTGGCAGAGTGCTTAAGAAATAAAAAAGTATGAAAAACAGAAATGGTAAATCAATTGACACTAACTTTCGTTTTGCAAAATATATAAATATTCAATTCCAAAATTAAGTATGAGAATGAAAGAAACTTTTTAACGGAAACGAAAGTAAAGATCTAGAAGTGGAAAAATAAATTAATTCTAGTATAACTTCTATCTGATTTTAACGGAGTTCCGCTTCGATGAGCGACTTGAGCAACCCTACTCTATATTTTGATTCTGTAGCCAAATTACAATAACAGAAATATTTTTTCTTGCATTTCCGTAAGCATATTATTAGCCATTTAATCTTAGTTGTTAATAGCTATTTAATAAATTTTTCTTCTTTGCAGTGCACACCACAATGGTCGGATACAGCCCTTTATTTATTTCCAATTTTTTTCAAAACACTTGCAATTAGTTTAGTTTAGTTATAGTAAAGACCCTTTCTGAAGCAACGCGAAAGATATTTTGAGACGGACCTCACAATTCTGAACCGGGGTCAGATGACGAGGAAGACACTTGGGCTGGCACCCCTCACCCTCTCGAAACTTACGCGCCACACCAGCGGTAGGACGTTTGATCATTATGTATGATTAAACGCGCAACAGGCCCACATACGCATTGCATTTTCAGTGAAATCGGATTTCGAACCAGGAACCATCCGGTTCGAGACCTTACCATGAGGCCACCACGGCCCACTTGCAATTGCGAGCTTCATGACATCCACAAAACACTCTCCTCAACCCTCACCTTCAGGCTTCTTTTCGAACTTAGACACTTTTTCGTAAAGTAAAAAATTATGTTTTACTCACAAGGTCCATACTACCCGACCAACATCGAAGAAGAAAGCACGGTGACTAAAATCGGTTAAAAGAAGCGAGACAAAACTTTCCCGCCATGATCTATAATAAAGTAAGCTAAATAATAACACTAATTTCATAATTTTATTCTTACCCGTAAAAGTGCAAGGAATCTTCAAAAATTATACGAAGCAACCATTTATAGGATCATAAACAAAAGGAATTTATTGAAGAACGACGCAAAGCAGTTATCTCAACTAGCTATCTGCTCTGGGCAGATTGATGTTATAACTGTACTGTAGGCATAATAATGGGCAGACCTTAGAAACTTACTAAGTGGCCCATACTACCCGCCGTCCCTTTACGTTTATTATTAATTACATTTTCGGTGGGTGCTCAATCACCAACATAACAATTTTAGATTTTTTTTATTTTTGCCACTCTTAACGGGTTGTGAACGGTTTGCAGACCTATCCGTTATATTCAGGACTTTGGGGTTTTTTGTGCTCGTTGAGACATTTTTAATGTCAAAAGTGTATACCGTTCTGCTGATATTTTCGCTACGATGTCTCTCTCTTCGGCGAACGAAGATAAGCAACACCGAAACCAACCGAATGTGCTCCTCCGCCTGTCAGAGCCAATTAGCTAAACGTCCCGTGTGAACACAACCAGCTGTCAGACGAATCCGAGGAACTACCTCGTGTGAACGTACCCAAGGAAATGCCTAATTCCATACCTCCAATAAGTATTAAAGGTCAGCAACAGCGTGATAAGCTAGAGATTCCATTGAAGGAAACATCTGTCTCCCGACCTTCAATTAGATTTCAAGGTCAACAATAGCGTGATAGACTTCTGGACATTTCACTCCTCTAATTAATGTCAATTCTAATCTAAGTCAGGTCTAAACCAGTGCATTTTAAAGTGAAGGATATTAGCAAGTAATTTGCGTATGCATGCCCATTTTGAGATCTAGTAGTAAACATTCATAATTGCCAAATGTAAAAAAAAATGTCGAAATGTATTACATCGGAGAAATCGATCAATTGAAGAACAAAGTATAAAATATACAGTCAAATTTATGTGAAAACAATAAAATTAAACGAAGCTTTAACGTAAAGAATGTACGCATAAAAATATTGCTCAGGGACATTAACTTCAAAAACGCTTTTATCTACTATTATTGAGGATTAAAATGTCTGTTCTCAGTAAAACCCTTCATATTACGTTTTTGAAACAAGCAACAACTGACTGAACTGCTTAGAAATTTTTTTAAATGGTGAAAATGATTATTTTGAGCAATTGAATTTATGCAATTATTTTCAAAAGAGATTGCGCGAAAAAAAATTTACATTCTCCTTTAAGTAATCTCTTAGTTTTGTATGAACTACTAGAGGATAATCCAAGGAGATTCAAAACTTAACATTCAAACTGTCAGGGGAGGTAGGAAACAAACAAGAAAAGCCATAATTACATAAGAAAATATGGCTAAAAACCTGAAACGGATGAGCTACAGGATTCTGCTTGCCACCGCTGCAGTTTGATTTTAGCGCTAGTTGTTTAACCCCGCCACTGCGGTGGCATCAACCGTAAAGGGGTAAATTTCCGACTACGTCAAACAGTTACGAATGCATATTTACGGATCCTACTATGGTTTGGATTGAGATCGCTTTTCATTGGCGCTCAGCGTCACGTGACTTCGCTTGCTTCTGAATGATGTCATAGGAGCGCGCTTAGTTTGGATTTCGATTTTTGTCTTAGCTATATTGTATCATGGAGAAACCAAAATTATCTTTATCGTGAATTCATCATTCCCTTTAGAAATATCCAAATAATCGTAATTAAAAGATAATTTTGGTTTTTCCATGATACAATAGCTAAGACAAAAATCGAAATCCAAACTAAGCGAGCTCCTATGACATCATTCAGAAGCAAGCAAGTCGCCGTGACGGAGTATTTCTACCGAAAGCGACCCAAAACCATAGTAGGGATCTGCAAATATGCGCTACGAACTCCGACCCAATCGCCATGCCGAATTCATATACCGACAATACAAGAAGGTTGCGGGTGATTTAAATCTCATTTGATTAAATCACTGATTTAATGGCAGATTTTAAATCAACTGATAAAAAGTCACTGATTTAAATCACTTTATTTTAAATATCAAGTTTATCTGCTTTAATGAAATAAAATTGTTCATGCATCTTTAAATAGTGATTTTAAAGTATTTTTAAATGTATATTTAAAGAAAAAAAATGTATATTTAAAGAAAGAATATATAGAACATAAAAAAATATTTTATTGAATTGATGTACTAGAGTACTTTCCATATCTTTATTTTTGAGAACACAAGCAAATTAGATTTTAACCCTTTGCGGCACAAGGTGATAATGTTTTGAAAATATGCTGAGAAAACAACATGAATGGGTTTAGTTTATTGTCTAGACATAGAATCTACAAAAAAGTTTAAAAAAAAACATACTTCATTCCGGGGGGGAGGTCGTCCCCCTTTCGGGTCACCCCCCTCATGAGAACCCCCTTAGATACAGCCACCTGGATACACTCAAAAATTATTGTCGAATCTTACAGAAAATTATAAATTAAAACTTCAAAAATATTGGAGCAAAATTTTCGAGTTACTTTGCTAAAATTGTTAAACGTCCAGAACTGAAAATTTCTTATCTCCGAGTTGAGGAATTTTCCCAAACTTTATCTCTAATATTTCCTATTCCGAAACAAAATTTCATAACACTGCTATATATATTCTAAAAGGAGAACTATTAGCCCTATCCTAAACCTATTATTTTCCATTTATATTTGAATTTAATTCTTCCATTTATATTTGAATTGAGAAGCGAGTGAAATTACATGTGCCATTAACTGGCACACTTCACTGCAAAGGGTTAAATAAATCTCTAATGAGCAACACAATAAAATGCGAATTATGAGATGCCCCTTTTTTTATAAAATAAATAAATATTGTGAAAGGATCATGTTCACAAAGAAAGAACATAGTAAAATGCAGCGAGTTTCATTTTAATACTGGAGAAAACTAAATAGTGTTGGGGACAACAAAGTTTTTATATTGCAATAATGTTCAAATGTAAGATGATTAAGTAATGCATATAAATGTTCCAAAAGAAATACAAACATCTACATAATGCAATTTAAACTATGATCTATACTTATAAAAGGCAATTTTGTGAGCGTGTGCGCAATGTCAAGACGAATCTAACACACTTACAGTCATGAAATTTGACACACAGGTAGTCCTGATGGTGACTCAATGCACCTCGAAGCCTGAATTTAAAAATTTTATCTAGAAAATTTTTTATTTAATGTTTTGGGTGAAACAGATTAGGATTAGAGAAAGCTTCAAAACTTGTGTTTGTAATGAAACAAATGAACAGCCGAGTGTAAAATTCTCCAATATTTTAACCTACAATAATATATCTATAGTCAAGAAATGACAATTTTTATTATATTTTTCCTTTCTTCATTAATAAAATTGTCTTATATTTCAAGAGTATATTATTTTTATATTTTAGTTCACAAATATTTTTTAAATAGTTGTTACTTTTTTGAATTAATTTTTTTTAATTTGTTTTTTTAAAGAAAGTACAGCTTAATGACTGATATGTTGTTATATATATATATAATTCTATGACTGTAGGGCTCATTGTCTAATATACAAATGTTAAATATATATATATATATAGAGAGAGAGAGAGAGCTTCCCTTCCTGACGAGCGGCTCGCTATGATATTTTTCAATTTTATTTTGGTTTTTGCCTATTTTTGCCATTTTGTATTGACTGTTTTTGAGTTTTTGTCTTGTGTTTATATAAGTGATTGATATATATATATATATATTATGAGTTATATATATTATATATATATATATATATATATATATATATATATATAGTTTTAAAAAAATCATTAAAATAAAAAAAATCTTGATTTAAATAAAAAAAAATCCGATTTAAATCAAATAAATCGATTTTTTTGAAAAAAATAAAAAAAAAATCGACAACCCTGATCACAAGACTCTCGCTGCAAAATATCTGCGAAATGCTGATTTCAAAAGAGCTCGCCAGTCCTTGCGCCACCGCTCAGAAGCGTGAATAACTGTGAATGGCATGAACTTGGAGCGGTTCTGAATTTGGATGTATGTACTTTCTGTCTCGGTGCATAGCATTGACAACTAAAGAATTTTCACCTGTTAACTCTCTGACTGTGCAATTTTTTAAATCACTATTTATGCAACGTTTGCAAACGTGTTCAAATACCGTTGAACCAGCGAGTTGTTATTTTTATGCAAAGCTTTATTAGAATAATTTGATCGAACGGTATGAAAGTAATAAGTAAACACATTAGCCTGTAAAAATCGCAAGGATTCAGCAGAAAATAGACTTGCCTCCAAAATTGCGGTATACGCAGTCAGAGGATTAAGCCGGTCACTGCTCCACTACACGCAAATGGCGTGGTGGCACTCCATGCAATTCCATCTTTTAGTCCATCTATTTAGGCAGGTCATCACGACCGTTCTACTAGACGCAAACCCATCTACCAACAGTCAGTTCGATCCCACACCCTCAAATTCTCCGAATTCCTCGGTGAACAACGAATTGTGCCGCTTCGATTCCATTGCACATTTCGCAGGAGGAAACAAGACGTGATGTCATACAACGTTCGGGACGTTAACTGAACGTACAACAACGTTCAGTTAAATATTAGACGACACGCGCAATTATGTTTATAAAAGGACTATATCATGAGGCGATTTAGCTCCATTAAAAAAATCGAAACTTGTAGGATTTGATACTTGCACATTTAGTATTTAAAATTTCTGAATAAGAGATGAGCAATAAAATAAATAAATATATGATTTTCTAGAAAATGGTATACAACAAATATTAATACATTAAATACAGGGTGGTCATAAATTATTGGACCCATTTCGAAAATTTATTAAAAAAAACTAATAATGTTACAATTACTATTTTTTTAAATGATAGCGCATTTTAAAAAGTTTTTTTCAGATAGACAACGCACCGTTATGGTAGTCTTACGTGGGCGTAAATTATTAGACATCTCCCATTTTTGAGAGCCATTATCTGTGAAATTATTATTAAAACTAAAATAAAAATAAAAGCATGTATTTGTAGGGAATTTTACGCTCTTTAGTTTATTAAATCAATTCTAATTCGAAAACTGAAAAGCTTTCTAGATATTCAAGAAACACTGAAAAAAGAAACAAGAAAACGCTCATCGATTTCTGTTTATCGGTATGGAAATCTCTCGCTGTAGCCAATTTAAAACGCCATAATGGTACGCCGCCTATCTGAAAAAATCTTTTTTATTTGGTCTTTCATTTAAAAAGAAGCTCAGTTCCTTTATAAAACTGTATAGTCATAGATTCTATCCATGTGAGAAAATGTATTACGATGTCTGCACCAAGCAGCAACGGGTTCTGTAAGAAATACATATTTTTGTAGTGCATATTTATGTTCACATTTTTTTTTATAAAAAATGTTTAACTGGCAAGTTTTTGAAGTAAAATTTGCTAGTCTTGACTGTCTAGCCGAGCGGTTTGAAACAATCTTTTTCAAAACTCTTTTTTTGGTAAAGTTTTAGAGTAATAAATGAGATGCTTTTCCTTGACACATTTTTTGGAAGTGTTCATGAAATAAACGTGCAATGCTGACATTATGGATTATGCATTTCGGTTGATTAAACAAATATTGTGATGATTTTCAAGTGAAATAATCTATTCTAAGAAATACTATTATGAATTGTATTTGGCAGAATTTCGGATCAGCACGTATTTAAATTGTGTTTTGCTATCTTTACTTTTTTATTACTATTTATTACTATTTTTGGATAAGCACGTATTTAAATTATTTTTTGCTATCTTCACTTTTCTATCTATATATTCAAATTTATATGGTAAAACCTTCAGACAGTCTACCATCCCCAGCCACTCCACGAATTTCGATAATTTTTATTTCATATGGAAGCTTATGACGTCTAGATATGTCATCAAGGATCGCATGCATCCCATCAGCCCCCATTTTTGAACGAAATCAAAAAACATATATAGAATGTATGGTGGAGGAATGTTTTTTCGATTTCGTTTGAAAATGGGGATGGGGGACAGACGACCCCTGATTACATATCTAGACAACATAAGCTTTCATATGAAATAAAACTTGTCGAAATCCGACGAGTGATTGGGGCTGGCGAACTGTCTGAAGGTTTTATTATATTTTTTAAATATATAGATCCCAACAGTTCCATCAAAATGGCGTGTCAAAAATGTTGTAAAATACCTATTGTAGGTGATGGAAACTGTTTATTTAGGGCGGTATCATTCTGTATTTATGGATCTGAAGACTTTCATGCGAAATTTGTGAGAAAGTTATACAAAACATTAAAACTGGATGAGGTTTATTGAAAGATTTTACAATTTTATAGGAATCTGTTGTCTAAAAGAATATGAAATATATTACGGTTTTAGGGTTTGTTCCATTGATTTGAGAGCCTCGAAGCAGCGAGGTGGCATTGGCAGTGTTGAGAAAACTGGGTGCTGGCCGCGAACCCGCCCGGAGTGTGGCGAGAGCGGTTGGTTACCATTTATTGCTATTTTGCAAAAGCACGTATTTAAATTGTGTATTACTATCTTTACTTTTATAATTAGTTTTGATTCACTTCGTGGCGATTAATATGCAAATTATTCGATGCACTGCTATAATGAATAAAATATTTTCGCCTTTTAAAACTTAGGATTGTATTAACAATCGAACTTCAGGCAATTTTTCATTTTCTTCTATATGAATTCGTTAGCTATTTTTAATTCTGTTTCTATTCGGAACTTTGAAATAAATCCAAATACCTTTGTAAAGTAGGGAATTGCTGTTTATAAGAAACGCTATAATAGCGTAGTCTGCCGAATTGCATGGAAAAATTAAGGTGTTCAAATTCAATTAAGGTTATGATTAACCAATTCAGTTAAGGTGACGCCACAATCAAATGACAAGCTGAATTGTTCATGATGGTTTATTTACAATGTGCTGTGACGTAATGTTTCTTTACCTCTTTGCTGTTCCAATGCTATCAGAGAAAATATGGCAACTCTATCTCGAATTAGGGACTTAGAATTGCTAGTGGTTGATAAAAATTTCGCAGTATTTTGAAATTATTTATAGTGCTAGGATTGTTCAAATCAACGTGATAACGACGCACGGATCCTGAGACGATAATTCATCCTTACATGTGGTATCATTACATGTTACATTTAACATGTGTACAAAATACCAGCGAGAATGACTCTCGCAATTGGACGGACAATGGATTGACTAGTTTAGAGGGGAGGTGACTATTCTGCCATTGGAGATCAGATGTCTCTGCATTAGGTAACAAGGATTTTACCAATGTATATAAGACGTCAGAGTATTATCGACTCACTCAGAAAGACAGACAGAAAGACAAAGTTGGTGCCGACAGAGTGTAAGACGGGAATTATTGAAGCGCTTGAAGGTAGTATTATGTCTCTGCTCCTAACGTTAGGGTTAATTTTATCTCTCTAACTCCGTACACTCTCAAGTTCTAGTATCCAAATGTTAATAATGGCGCTTGGAGGAAAGATCTAGAGGCATGGCATGAGCGTTGGTCAAGTGGCTCTCAAGCTAGATGGACCTATTCATTGCTAGACAAAGTGGACTATAAGCGATTGAATGGTGATTTCTTCTTAAATCAATTTCTTACGAGCCATGGCATTTTTCCCAGTCACGAGGCTCTATTTTTTGGTAATGATCTCCAATGCCTGTGTGGAAAAGACTAAGAGACTGTTTCGCATGCGCTCCTTCAGTGTCATAAGTGGGCTGGCTCATTTGAGACAGTCTTGTCCCAGTAATTTGTGAAGTAAAGAACTCAAAGGCTTACTAAAAATTGATTTTTTTAGGCGGGCCCTTTCTGATATTGTCAAAAAATTATTTAACCTTGCTTATTAACTTTGAATATGTAATTTTCTGTTTTTGTTTTCATTCGCTACTTTGTAGCTAGAAAGTTGAATTGTTTGGGTGGGGTTGCTCCGCGCGACCTGTCGTTTAAACCGCACTGCTTCGACCAGGTTGGGGATAACTAGGTATGTATCCAAATATTAATATTAGACAAGACAAATAAGATACCAAACTAACTTTGTATTTTGACAAGGCATTATTTATAGTCAAATTAGTTATCCCAGTATTAATGTGGTTTATGATAGAAAATCCCCCATTCGTTGAAATAAATATTTGTATCGTTCAATGTCTTATTTTTCATTTGTTCTTTCATTCCAGACAGAACCGTCGATACCACAATAATAATAGAAATTCTATTTAAATAATCAGTAAATCATTTGCATACAACAGAACTCACCTGAAAATACGGTAACATGAAAGTGTTATCTACCGAGGAAAATGCTCTTGCGTGTCAATTGACTATATCTGCGATTACAGCAATGTCCGCTATCTTCATCGTTGGATTACAAGGTGTCTGGAGCCACACCAGATGCCGTAAAATACATGTTATGTTTATGGAAAGCACTGAAATAAAGCCTATTATAAAGAAAAGCATGTACCAAAAATGAATTCTTCGTAACAGCTGAACAATGGATAATTGTTTAACATAAATGTACACGCATGCAAACAAGCATGCACGAAGGTTGAGATGGTATTGTCCTACATACATCTGCTCATTTTGCTTCCTGAGATACGAAAGTAATCCAGGATAGGACTATGAATGTCTACTCTCATAGGAACAATTCACTAATACAACCAATGACTGTTATTGCCAATTTCTACGCGTCGATTACTCAAAAGGTGAATATCTATATATTTAAAATAATTTGCAAAAAAAAGAACGAGTCCTCCAGCCCTAAAATCCTGGATCAATTTTGCAAATTTTCATTTCATATGACAGTTCATAACCTTACATACGTCATCAAGGATCGCCTCACTCCCTTCGATCTCCATTTTCGAGATAAATCTCAAAAACAATACTTCACTGCTGAATTAAGGACATGGCGACTGATTGTCCTGGTACATTTCCCATCATAACCCCGCTATACCCTTGAAAAGAAGAAGACAGAAGGTAAAAAACGATAGGTTTCTAGCCTACTTGACTGTGGAATGTTTTGACAGTCATAAATATAATAATCTTACAGTAATTCAAGGCAAAAGTAACACAGCTTATTTTTTTAGCATTTCCCATTAAAATTTTGCATGTTGAGGAAAAATAATTGCCCTTCGATTTGTGAAAATGATACTATGTAATAGATAACCTTGAAGAAAATCATCTTAAAATATACAGCTACGTGTTTCAAACTTATGATCACAGACGCTGATTTGATTTTTTTATTAAATCCTCAGGCACGTGTCTTATTATGTTAAAATAAAAAACTAAAATTAATTACTTTCATTGCAAACTAAACATTAATTCTTGTGAATGAGCTTAATAATGCATAATTGGCAAGTAATTTGGATAATTCGCAATCTGCCAAAAGGTGTGTCAAATAAAAATTTCAGAACATAGTCCCTTTGGTCGAGTCATAAAACCTGTCAAATTAAAATGTTTCGCGTACTAATCTGAAGCTAATAGGAATAAGTGAACTCTTACACAGACGTGATCATGTTTCTCGTATTAATCTAAAGCCGGTATGAATAAATGAACTCTTAAACAAACGTGATCAGCATATTTGATATTAATGATGCGATAAAACATTAATCCATCAGATCAAAATTCATTTGGAACATTAATTTCTCATTGTAATATTATCTTTATACATAAAAGGCAAATACCATGACTCACTCATCACGAAATCTCCCAAACCACTGGGACTAAAAACTTGAAATTTTGCAGGCGGTTGCTGCGTGGGGGAGTAGCTGCTCACTAAGAAAGGAGTTTTCGAAATTTTAATTAGAATTTAAATTATTTAAAAATTACCTTAAATTTTAATGTTTTTCCGGAATAACTTCCGATCCTATTATCGCAGAAAAACAATTTTTACATCATCTTAAAGATAAAAAAAATTAGCTTTTCAATGACACCGATCTTATTTACATGCGACATTTTGTTCAATTTTAATTAATGTTTTAAATGTTTAAAACATGAATTGTAACAATGTTTTTATTGTTGTAAATAAAATTCAAACCATTTCATTATTTTAGCAAATCTTAATTCACGCGCTTTTGCAATTGTTACGGTTGTGACAGTATAAATTGTTTTCTTGGGAAATTAACTCCAAAGCAGAATTTTCACTTTAGTATTCATTGTATTTCTGAAATATTTTATCGCACCTGCTTCAAAGTAATATTTTTATAAAGCGTGGCAACAGATATTTGATTTCAGGTTTGTTTGTTTTCATTGTGTGTGAGGGAGACTGGAATGATTTTCGTCCCTTCTTCAAGCATTTAATCTCATGCTTTCCTGCCATTTTAAAATTATCAGGCATGAAAACGTTTTCAAATTTTTGTATATTGCATTATAGGTAATTTTTTATTAAAATTTTGGTTAGGCTTAAGAGTACAGAACTGCCGCTAAACTTCAGTTTCCTGAAGTGATAACTCATCAAATTTGATATTAGATTTAATGCAGTTCAGAACTTTTGGTAGGAAGCCAGCTTAACGGTAGAGAAAAGAGCCGTGAAGTTGGTGACGGGACATTATCGTCTATATACTATAGAAAAGGCAAATACCATGACTCACTCACTCATCACGAAATCTCCCAAACCATGACGCCTAGAAATTTGAAATTTGACAGGTGGTTGCTTTTTGGGTAGTAGGAATTACAAAAAAGCAATAGTATTCGGGAAATTAATTTTTTAATTAATTCTTTTGAATTTTATTGCGTACCCCCTATACTGCCGCGTCTTTTAAAACAAATTTTAAAAATATTTTGTCTATAAATTTTTTGTCGCCTCACTTTTTCCACACAATTTGGCACCCACTGGTTCAAACGGGGCGTGCAGCATGTTCGGCTTTCGCGACCATATTTAGAGTAAATCATTCTACCTATGAGTGATAGATGAATTGAGTGAAAGTTATTTGAAATTCAGTTTTTCAATTTCGTTAACTGTGACGCATCATATAGAATTGTATCGCTGGCCTTTTGAAATCTATGTTTTTATATATTTTACTATCTGACAAATACAATGAAATATTCACTTTTTTGTTCATCTTTCCTGAGTTATAGCGAGTGAAACTGCGACGGGGAATGCTATAGTTAATGTAAAATACAAAAATAAAAACTAATTTAAGCGGGCGCACCAGCTGGTCGCCGAAGGCGGCTAGTACAAAATATAAATCTATGAATAGTGAGTTAACTAAATGATTTAAGACATTTTAATTAAGAATCGCCACGAAGTTAAATACGCAGTATAATAAATTTTCGAGCATTATACATATTTAGTATAAATTTCAAAGATAGATGTTTTCTTTAGTTTTTATTGAAATTAATATATCATACTTTGTCTCAACTGAAAACTGATTAAATTTGAATGTCAAAATTTCGACAGCTCGATATTTGATCTCGTTTACATTTGCTTGTCACTGGTTCAAGCTCTTATCTTTAGGTCACTGTTTCAGAAATTCCATAGTAAGGACTAAACAAGAAAATCTGCTACTAACCACTGCAGGGGAACTTGGCAAATTCAAATGTTTTTAATACGAATTGGTAGGCAATTCGAATTCTTTCTCTGGTCCTCTGAATTTCCTATTAAGAGAATGTCAAAATGATATTACAAAAATTGTCCGGTGGTTGTACGTGAATGTAGTCCAACAAGCAGGATAATAAAAAATAATGACTCTTTATTCCACTAATATTTCAGAGAAGAGAATGTAGCGCAGGTAACAAAAATAATCAGCACTTTTATAAATTAATAACACAAGTAGACAGCAAATTCCTATTAAATCTCAGAAACAGCGCTTTCAATAGCGCTCAATGTCTATAAGCTCACCAGCTTTCACTGCAGTCAAAGTTCCAAACACGACTGACTCTTGGTTTGAGTAGTTTGTTTTTTATACCTTTTTCGACAGAATGTGAAGTCACATAGTAATCTGTCGAAGGTTCTCTAAATTTCCGTTCCCAGTAGAGATAAGACGACAATTCCTGAATTTTCTAGAAGCTTCGTTTTGTAGCCAAAGTCGGCAAATTTGTCGCCAAGATAGGGATTCATTGGATTGGCTTCCAGTTAAATCTCTATAAAACTCTCTTTCCTGTTATAAGATTAGCATGTCATAGAAAAACCTTTACAGCTTCGTAACAATATCGTCAATATTTCTAATTTGTCTTGGTTTTTTCGACGTCAAAACTAAAGACTGTAGAAAAAAGTTTCATTTTTGAATTATTTTCGTTAGTTAAATACGAAGTCTGTCCATAAAGATTAATTATTTTAAATTAGAGCGTTAACGAGTCAACTTCTTAACCCTGCTGTAAAGACGCTATATAGAGTAAACCTGGAGGTTGGCACCTGCACGTTTTTCGAGAGCGTCACATCATTTTATGGCTGTTTTATGAGTGGTAGATTGAACAAATACACTGACGATCCAAAACATTATGACCATCCCCACATTTTTCAATGAACTCGTCTGGATGACGTGGAGGGCACGTGGTTAAGTGAAAATGGTATTTAACTGCTACTGGAGAAGGTAAGTAATCATTCTTGCACTTACTTTTGAGAGTGATGGGAAAGGCTGCTGATCTAAGCGAATTTGATAGAGGGCAGATCCTAATGGCCCGAAGACTCGGAACGAGTATCATCGAAACTGCACGACTGGTAGGTTCCCAGCTAAAAAAAATCTGCAGAAAATCTGCAGAAAATTTCTTTTTTTGAAGATTTCTTAAAGATTTCTGCAGATTTTTTGAAGACAGAAAAAATCTGCATTTTTTCTTCAAATTAATCTGCAGAAAATTTTCTTCTTATATTTTTCTCTAAATATTCTGCAGATTTTTTGAAGACAAAAAAAAATCTTCATTTTTTCTTCAAATTAATTTGCAGAAAATCTGCAGAAAATTTTCTTATTATATTTTTCTCTAAATACTCTGCAGATTTTTTGGAGACAGAAAAAAATCTGCATTTTTTCTTCAATTTAATCTGTATAAAATCTGCAAAAATTTTTCTTATTATATTTTTCTCTAAATATTCTGCAGATTTTTTGAAGACAGAAAAAATATCTATTTTTTCTTCAATTTAATCTGCAGAAAATCTGCAAAAAAAAAATCCTATTATATTTTTCTCTAAATATTCTGCAGATTTTGTAAGACAACAAAAAATCTGCATTTTTTCTTCAATTTAATCTGCATAAAATCTGCTAAAAAATTTATTTTTATTTTTTCTTTAAATATCCTGTAGATTTTGTAAGACTTTGCATTTTGTCTTTAATTCAATTTGCAGTTATTTAGCATATTTTCACAAAATCTTGATTTTTTGAAGATTTAACTGCAATTTCATAATATCTGAATTTTTCTAAATACGTATTTTGCACCATATTCTCTAATATTGCAGCTCTATTTTCCAATGGATATAAAACAAAATTAGAATGTAATTATCATTATTGTTTAATTCTACAGCAGACAGGAGTTTCAAAAAATTTCCCAATGGAAAAATGTCTTAGGACTAAATTTTTTAAATATGCCACTGAAACAATGAATTCTAAATTAATCTTTAAAATAAATATTTGAGGTGTTACCATTTTAAACTTTTACCCCATAATTTAATTAATTTCCAATTAGTTTTCCATCTGTCTTTCTGACTAGCTATTTTCCTCGAAAAAGAAAGGAAAAGTGGAGTTTTCGCCCTTTGGATGGAGAGAAGGCTTCCCAGAAATATAGAAGGTGAAAACGAATTTATTGAAACTGAGAATCTAAATTATTGAACAAAAATATTACTAATCTCATCTGTTACACATCTCTACGACTTTTGAAAAAGTATTCTGACCTTGGTTGATTTTTACACCACTAGATGGCGCCACGATAGCCATGGTGACGCTATAACTTAAGTAGATTAATTTATCCCCACCTCGCGTATGCCGACGTTGCCTTGTGGCTAGGACGCCTGCCTGTAGCGCGCCTGCTTGTAGGATCGCGGGTTCGAATCCCAGACAGGATCAGCTTGAAGTTTCGTCACATTCTACATCGTATAAGTAAGTTGATTCATAAATTAAATTAATAATTAAACCTTGACTGTAGAAAAATCTGCAGGTATTTGGAACATACTTTTTTTCTGCAGAAAATCTGAAGGTATTTGGAACATATTTTTCTTCAGATATTCTGCAAATTTTTTCTGCAGAAAATCTGAAGAAAACATGTTCCAAATACCTTCAGATTTTCTACAGATTTTTTCTGCAGATTTTTTTAGCTGGGTTGTTCACGATCTGCCGTTGTTAGTATTCATGCAAAGTGGATAAATAACGGTGACACCAGCAGTAGACGCCAAGGTGTTGGTCGTCCACGCGTCATCAAAGAAAAAGGACGTGAGAGACTGTCCCGCTTGGTAAAGCAAAATCGGCGCCAGACAGTGGCTCAGCTGACAGCCCAATACAATGCAGGTCCAAGCGCAAGTGTTTCGGAACACACAGTTCAGCGGACATTGTTGGATATGGGACTGTGCAGCAGACGTCCCATTCGTGTGTCTCTGTTGACCAAGCGTCATCGTCAACTACGCCTACAGTGGGCCAGGGAACATCGAGACTGGACCATGGATGTGTCGAAGAAAGTTGCCTGGTCGGATGAATCCCGATTTCTCATTCATCACGTTGATGGTCCTGTCAGGGAACGTCGTTTGCCAGGCGAACAGTTGCTCCTCTCTTATACAGCAGGTCATACGCAGGCTGGTGGTGGCAGTATTATGCTTTGGGGACGTTCTCATGGGCGGCTCTTGGACCCATAGTTGTGGTAGAACAGACCATGAAAGCTGTGAACTATCTGAACATCATTGCGGATCAGTTGCACCCTTACATGGCGTTTGTCTTCCCAACTGGAAAGGGAATCTTCCAGCAGGACAACGCCCTATGTCACAAAGTTCGGATTGTGTCGGAGTGGTTCGAGGAGCATACTGAGGAATTCCACTTAATGTCCTGGTCACCTAACTCGATGGATCTTAATCCGATGGAGCACATTTGTGATGTCATGGAGTGGAAGCTCAGAGCTCAAACACCACCATGTCCGAATATCTCGACTTTGCTTGACCGCTGTTTAGACATTTGGTACAACCTGTCTCCAGTCATGTACCAAAAACTTGTGGCATCTATGCCCAGGCGAGTTGCAGCTGTTTTGAAGACCTAAGGAGGCGTTGGCTCTTCAGTGTATATTGCGTTATTTTTGTACATTTCTCGAAGTTATTGAAGCAAAGAGTTTGTGGGAAATTTCGCGTAATTTTGACAACAGCCTTTCCAGAAATATTCTAGATGTTGCAACAGGCTTCCAAAGAGGATCGTTAAGCCGGTCTTTATGATATAAATGGCACCGACGACGTGTCAATTTCGGCAGAACATTCACCAAAAACGATCTGAAAACTGGAAAACTATTCAAGTCCTCTTCTTCATACCGAGGAAATGATTCGTGTAAATCATCGTTTAAATCTTCAGGAGATTAAGAAGCACCAGTAAAATCTCATTTCACACAATTTTGGCTAATAATCTGTAGACGCCTGGCATTGTAGCAAAGTCTGTGCCTTTTCTTCTTGCCTGATGAACAAAACATAAATCTTATCACAGCTAAACAGAAGTTGCTGGATCACCCAAATGAGTTTCAAAACTTTCGAGAACATGTGTCGTATTGAATAATTTGGTATTTATCTTAATTTTCTATTATATTTTAATATTACTTAAGGAAAGCCTGTCTGACTTCTGAAGTCAAGCAATAATCGCGTTGTGTTTTTTTTTATATATATAACCCAGAGTTCAATCCAGGCCATGCCTTAAGGAAGCTCTGTCTACATGAGATTTTTTTTTTACAAAAGAAGCTTCTATTTACTATAAAATTTTGAGTATTTGAAACAATAATAACACGATGAATTTAAAAGAGAAGCATAATTTTAAAGTTTTAAGGAGTCTGTCCTCCTACATTGAATCAACCTGTGCAGATCTGATTAACATTCATTTATTTAAAAAAAATCATTAAAACATATACAACAGTACATTGACATGATCCATCACTAATATAAAAACACATACCAGGATTTTGTTTGAGAAGCCAAGTTCAATATAATTTTGAGGCATTTTGTAAGAAATTTAATGAATTAAGGCAAATGCCATTCACAGATACACATGTTTATTTTCCTGACTACTAATAACATAATCACCTCATTTAAACTTTTTACATCTCAGACCATGGCATAGAACAAAATAAAGTCAACCTAAGTTGTAGTTTACGGAAGAAAATAAATGATCATGTTTACAGCAATATCATTCACTTGAAATTTTTCTTGATTAAAGACATAATTATTTCATCACAATTTTACATTACATTCCATGACACGAAACAACAATAAATCAATGTTCCTTTCCAACAATAGACATTTCACTGCACCTTCTCACAAATTAAATCAAGGCTCAAACAGGAATTGCTCAAAATAGCCTTAGCGAACGCAAGTATAAAAATTCAGAAAGTTACATTTTTGATTAATCATTCTTTTCAATGTGGACCGAGCAACGATTTTTTTTTTTTTTGACTAATTTTAACGCTGTAGTATTTCCGGTCAAAATTATGAATTTTCATATAAAATTCTTTCAGTTTCAGGGCAAACTCTATTTAGGAACCCAGATCTACTCAATTAATCAATTGTTTGAATCGTTCAATCTTCTCCGGTCCATAAATTTGGCGTTATTTAGCGAAAGCATTTAACTTACTCCGTCTCTTCACTCCGCACCGGCCGTGGGAGACCCGAGGGCCCCCGGACAAAATTTTCGTACCAACACCTTACATCCTGATGACTTCGTCTCTAAAAACGATCTGCCTAGCAACCCCCCAAAAAATATCTTTCCGAAGTCCCCCAACTCAAAGACCATTGGTCAACCACAACCACCCACGTCAGAGAAAGTTCTCGAAGTTTCTTTTTTACGGACGAAGAAAAAAAAAGGTCAAACACCCCACGCGCAATTCCCAGAAAATCAGAAGGGGAGGGGATCATGCTTCCTGTGCCCCATCTCAGGAGAAGAAAAAAAATGGTCAAGAGAAGGAACGTGTTTTCTTAACACGACACATGTCATAACTCTCAAGATTTGAACCTGCGGAACTTTTTTTGTTTCCAAAGATGAAATCCACTTTGAAAAGTCGATGATTTGAGGCAATAAAAGAGAGAAAATTTGCCGTAAGACTTAAGTGCTATCCCGAAAAAAGGATTCTCAGGAGCCATTCAAGCCAAATAAGACACGATAGGAGTAGGGATGGCGACTATTGTGAAAATAACCGTTAACCGAAAAGACTCTTTCAGTAATCCGCCAACCAATGGACGCCTCTAGGAAGCTGTTGTCGTTGATTGGTCTAAGATGAAGCAATTCAAAGCTTCATAACTTGGTAAATTTTAGTCTAATGAACCTAAAATCGAGTCTATCTTACGATCCGGTTTTTTTTATCCGGTATTGGATTTTTTAAAAAATAACCGGTTATAACCGGTACAAAAAAAAGCGGTTTTCGGTTAAGACCGGTAGGTTTTTCCCATCCATAGTTAGGAGAAGTGTATAAGAGCATTTTGAGGGAGATAATTCTCATTGAAAGACACTCTTAGGAACTGAATCGCTTATTTCAGAAACCCGCTAAGTGCACTTTTTCGAATTTTTTTGGGAAAAAAAAAGTTTCTATCTTTGAGTTTAAAACATTTTGGCTTTAAAAATTAGATTATTAATTAACATCTTCTCAAGGTGGATGTTGCCTATAACTTAAATAAAATATTTATTTCTAACATAAAAAAAATTAAAGTTTGCAATTAGCAGTGTTTTGCAATAAAATGCGTTTTTATTGTAAAAACGTACATTTTCAATATTAATTTCCCAATTTTGGTATGGTGTTAGGATTTTTAACAAAAAAATGCGTTATAAGCTATATATTTTTATTTTAAGGTATCCGACTGGTTTAAAATCGTTGTTTTTGATGAAATTATCAAAAACATTTTATGACTTAATTTTGTAGCATATTTAATCAGCTTTCTTAAACTCTCTCACTTTTTACTCTACATAAATTACAAATGGAGTTAAAACTGTTTGATTACCGAACTGTAAGCATTATTTTATGTCGCATTAAAACTTTAGATGTGTTTTCTGAGAAATGATATTTTTGAGGAAAAATGTCGACCGTAACAATGATTTCTCAAAACGTTATTCAAGTATTGATATGAAATTTTCTGAGATTGTTTTTTGTGATATGCTTGATGTGTTCCTCTAAAAACTAAGATCAATTTTAAAATCAAGTATTATTTTTAAGTGCTTAAATATAAACGAAAAGCATTTTTAATGAAAAATTACCAGTTTAGTAACTATGTTCAACTATATCTCAAAACTATTTTGAAGTACAAGAAATATTTTAGAGCTTAACACAGATAACTGTCATAAAAATGTACTCCTACAAGGATTTATGTATATTTAGAATATGATTTTGTCTATGAATGTTAGCGTAAGGCAAATATTTTAGTCATTTTTCTTCAAATTTCTCAGTTTCTTTAAAAAAATATTATTTTGAAAGCCTAATTTTACAATATTTTCATTGTTTTAAAACATATGCAGTTGAAAAATAACATTAAAAAATATATATAAGTTATTTTTCAAAAAAAATGTCTCCGAACACAGTCGGATACCTACACAGAATCAAACGCTAAGCTATGTGTTTTCACTATTTTTCATTATAATAACAATGAAAAAATTGTAACTATTTATTTTCCGATTTGTTAAACATCTATAACTGATGTAAACTGTTACCATAGTTATAATGGACCATAGTCCTACAAAAGACCACAGAACCTAGGAACCCTTGAAAGCTACTATACATTAATGAAATTCAACGGAAAAAACTAAAAATTAATGTTACAGTGAGAAATAAAACAACCTGACTCGTATCTGCTTTGTCTATGGACATTCTCATCTTCATAATCCGTGTCTACGATGCACGGTGCTTCCTTACGACGGATGTAAGCGTAGAAACTTTCATATAATAGAGTGTAGTTACTTAGCTTTTCCAAGCTGTCAATTTGTTTTGTTACAGATGGATAGTTTTCCCGAAGAGTAAGCTCTCATTGTTAGGAATTCTTTTACTTTTTACTTCTTTTACTTTAAAATACTTTTGAAAACTGGAGTAAGAACATTCATTGGTCTTAACATTGTACGCAATGACTTACTGATGATTCTCGGATACCGAAACCATCCACTTTTTTGCGCATGCGCCAGGTGGGGTTGATTTCACCAAAATAGGGGTGAAGTGAAAAATGGTAATTTTATTTAGCGCGACCTAACAAAAAACTCCGGAAATGCGCTCATCTCTCTCATTGCCTGTCACCCCTTTCCGGAGTAAAATCTTTCAAAAGTGCTAGTCTTGACATTTTGAAGCGATCAGTAATTTTTTGTTTCTGAGGACCGAGTTTCACTTGAAGCAGACTCACAGCGATATTGTTCTTTGTTTTTATCTACACTTTACGTTTAATTTCCATTACCTCTACCAATGTTTGCAGATATGTATCTTGATTTTTTTTTAGTGTCTAACGTGCGTCTTTGACGGAACCTTCTTACCTTTACAGTCTTCACCTTGCACTCTTGCTTTCCGTATGACACTTCGTGTATATTTCAATTTTTCCTTTTTTTCTCGAGGTTCATCTCTCGAACTACTACTAACCATTTAAAAAACAAGCTATCATAAAACACTCCGTAAAACCGTGCAATTATTATGAAACCAACACTAGTTTAACCTCCACATGACAACTTACTGTTTAGTAATGTAAACAACTGCAACAGGTTTATGATACCGCTTGTCGGTTTTTTGCACTAAACGCAATATTCATGGTAAATAATAGCCCATAAAACGAAATGGCAGTTGACGGAATTCAGCACAAATATATATATTTGCTACGTGAAATTCCGATTTCGTAATAAAAAAAATCCATAAAAATATCTGTTGACGGGTTTTTGAAAAGAAGGATTCAATTATTGATTTATTTTAAAAGTTCAGTTTCCGTTTGGAAAGATTATGTTCGTCCTATCTTATGTCTCACTTTGTTTTATGTTACTGCCCCCGGGGGCACCACGAGTACATGGATGAGAAACCACCGGATAAGTAAGCGGCTCTCTCTTCTCTAGCCTCCCCAGCTGCAATACTCTGAAATTATTAAATTAAATCTTTATAGGTAAGTAGGAAACGGGACATGTGAGATTTTAAAAGTCCTTTGACGAAACATCTTGGGAGTTCAATATTTGAATATGGAATGCCATTTTCTGTTGCTTGCTTGGCCAAACTATCGGCTACCTTATTACCTTTGTTACCAACATGTGCCGTAATCCAGGTAATTTCTATGTTGGAATGATCTAGAAGAATTGTTTATATTTCTCGAGCTATTTTAGTTGGCGTTTTAAGATTGGATACGGCTTGTGTGGACAATAAAGCAGTCATCTAACTTTTTATGACTTGATCCGTATTTAAATTCTTTGCAAATTTAACTGCTTCTCTTAATGCAATTATTTTTGCTTGAAACATAGTATTTTTATTCGGCAGTCTTGCTGATCATCTGTGGATGATATTTTGAACTTCAGAGGCGCAGAAAGCACATCCAACTCCAAATTCAGTTTTTAAACCATCACAGTGTATACTAATAAAATTGATTCTATTTCCTCCATCTTCCAACGAAATTTGAAACTTTTTTAAGATGTTTCGATGGATGAAATGCCCAGCCAGAAATTTTATCTCCAATTTGATCTGTTTGTGGGAAATCCTCTACTGATAAAGGTTGATTAAGTCTGCAAATATTAATGAATCTACTTTCTTGCTGTCTTCAATTATTGAAGACGTAATGGGGTTATTACACGAATAACTTGTAAAGCTGCTGTGACTATCGTACTGTAAGTGCCTGAAATATGTTTTGCATTTTATCTTTCTGCTAAAATTGCAGATCAGTCTCAAATTTTGTACCAAATCTGTTAGATGAAAGAGTTTCTGTTCCAAAATGTCTCATTTCTTTTTTTCACTGAACGATGAAGTGAAACAGAAAGTGCTCCATATTGTGGAAGTATACGAAAAAAGTCGAGTGGAGAATAACACTCCTACAGGTTTTATAAACTATGTATTCCACATTTCCATAAG
>BGPR01001685.1:208777-228961 GCA_013235015.1 Araneus ventricosus | reverse complement strand
AGGTGCGAAAACGGATTTGGAGTGCAAGATTTCCAAAATCTTTCCCTCAATTGGTTGCATATTCTGTCTAGACAAATTGTACACAACGATGCAGGCGACATTTTAAATATTCGTCAACCTAAAAGAAATTGAAAGTAAATTAGCCAAATGATAAAAGAGTGAAGGGCTTAATTGTAAGATATTTGTCTGCATGGCTTTTAGGAAATTAAAATTTTTGTCATTTGACTGAGCATGCAATAAATCTTCGATTAATCGTCACTCATTTAACCGTCGGTTTCTGTTATTCTTCATAGACAAAAAGATATCAAAAAACAAGCAGACATCTTTAAAATTCTACACGGTTTACTTTTACACCTTTTTGTGCAAAGCAGCAAAGATCTGCGAAAGATAGGGAACATCGCCGCGAAGAAATCTGGATGCTCAAAAACACAGAAGACGATAGATTGTTTTAAAGTAAAAATAGGTTTTATAGTATTACATCTCTGTGTTTATTGCTATTCTTATATTGAAGTTTATGATTTTCGTTTTTCAAAATTAAATACAATATATATGTATTCACTGTTTAAGGATTTTATTTTTATTTTCGCCCCATTCCAGCAGAGAAATCACTTTGTTAATCCGTCGCAGCCCTGGTCCTACGATGAAGGTTAATCGAAGATTCACTGTAATTTTACAAACTAGTGGTCTCTTTTTTAACTTCTGAAAACAAGTATTGCGTGAAAATAGATAATTTATCTGAAGATACTTGAGTCGCATGGTCTTGAAAATCAGACTGTAATAATAAATATTAATATTGAAGCTAAATATAATGTGTGAAATTTTAATTCGGTAAGCACTTTCAAAATCAATAATTTTACGCAATTTTCTTTAGTGTGGACATGTGTCTCTATCGAGACAATGTGTGGACTGGGCTAACCGTATCTCTAAATGCGTTCTCTATGAAATGGTAATAATGGAAGGTGAAAGGCATACCTGGAAAAAGATGATCAGCATTTCCCCCAGAAATATTTGATACGGACCAGAGCATAAAATTTAAATACTGGATGGGAGGAAAATGTAATGAGCGTATTTCCCAAAGGAATAGTTTCGTTTATTTATTCAGTTAAACCTGTGTATAACGATGCTGTCTATAACGATATTTCGTTTGGTCCCAACTGAATTCCTATTTATTCGTTGTATTTTGAATATGTCTCCAACGATAATCAGATTCTAAACTCATCTGCAAGAACGGAACTTGGGGGCCATGTGCTGCCTCATCATAAGCAAAGGGGTGGTTGCATGTAGTCCGTGTTGCTCTATATTCAAGAACCATAGCTAGTTTGATGAGCAAAGTTTATTCGATAACAAGCACATAAATGGACGAAAGTCGATAAACATAAGCACTTGACTAGTATCAAACAAACTGTAATGACGCATCAAGAATTAGCGTTCTACACATCTAGTTACATGACTCAACTCCTTTATGCACACAAATTTTCTAATAGCGCAACTGGATTTGCACTCCTTCACCATGAGCCGCAGCATCACAACAAGTCAAACTGCGCTCGTTCCTCGAGTTACTAGGCTATTGACAATATCTCTGGTTGCGCAACAGTGCCATTTTTAGTACAGCGCCACCTATAGTAACTCACTAGATCACAACAGATACTTTTACATGTTTAGAAAACTGCTACATTACTATCCCGAATTTGTTTTCTTGGGAAGTGATACCCAATGCTTAAGAATATCAGATGACAAGATAATGGGTGTAAGAGAGATAGCGATTGCAAAATGAGCAGATGTTTGTTACCTCTTACTCCTGGTGGGCACTAATCCGTTCATTCGAACTTAGCAATTCGAACTCACCACTTGTTAATCGAAATTGGCATTTGTTGTGCTAATAATTTTAATCTAGGATGGCGCGACGTAAAACATTGCCATTTAAAGAAAGCCTACAATTAATTTCGAAAATCGGTCAAGAAGATAAAAATGTTAATGCTGTTAAAAAATATAAAATTTTTCATTCGACGGTAGCTACCTTTTGGGAAGAATGAAAGTAAAGTCATTAAAGATGCGACAGAAAAACAATTGTAATCGAATTACAATTTCAGTAAAATGACGACGCTCACAAAGATTTTAACTAAAATTTCATTTCGAAGTTCTTAAAAAAGTTTAAACACAAATCTTTAAATCAGCCTATAAAATTATATATTTTAAATGTTTATAAAATACTAATATTAACCTCGTTTTGAAGTCACACTAGTGCTATTTTGGGACGTGCCAGACCTCGCGATTTTGACCCGAGGTCAATTGAGGTGGACGGATTTGAGCTGGCACCTCCCTCTCCAAACTTCCGTACCACCGGATTTCGCGGTCCACATATGCGTAGAATCTTCAGTGGAATAGAGGTTTGATCCTAACCCCGTCGCCCAAGCCAATACCTTACAAATAGACCACCGCCGCCTCTTCCTAAGAGAATAAAAAAATGAGAAGAAAAGGCACAGTTACGGGCCTTGACAGTTGAGGTTCCTTTGAAGGACTTGAACTAAAGGGACCCTTACCTCCCGCTTCTAACTGGAATTGAATAGTTGATGCCAATCATTTTAAACTTAATTATTCTTTTACTTAATACTTAGGATATTGTTATATGGTTTACTCTATAAATTGTTATATAAAAGGCATAAATTGTTATGTGGTTTACTTGATAAATTTATTACTTAAATATATAAATTGTTATTATCCATAATACAATATCATATATACCTAAATAGTTAAGTTGTTTACTTGATGGATTGAAACACTTAAATATATATAATTGTTAAATTGTTAACTTGATATTTAAACACATAAATTGTTATCTTGATATTATATAATATAATGTATAAACACTTAGATATATAAAAATGCAGTTCATTAGATTAAAAAAATTGCATTTTTGCTAAATTAATTTATCCGTATATATTTCAAGTATCCTTTTTACTAAAAAATAAAAAAAACAAAGGAAAGATGGCATGCATAAAATATAAAAAACAAAAGGAAAAGTTAACAACGTCAGACATGAATGCAAAAAGGAATTACTCCTGAAAAAGACAACTAAAAGATTTATTTATATTAATACACAAAAATAATAATTGACATTAACTTAATCTCTAGACTCCATATTATCAGGATATTATTAGGGGGCCCCTTTTCTTAAACTAAAAATGTTGATCAACATTCGCGAGAAAAAAAAAACTTAATGTCATTAACCTAGGAACTCAAAAGGTCCGAGAAATCTTTACAGTATAGTCTTGAAGTTTCCTCTCCTTTTCTTTTCTTTTTTTTATGGAAAGGGGGTACGAATTGGATGCAAAAAATTTTATGTCCGCCATGAAAAACGTAAAAAGATATTGATAAATGAAAAAGTCTTATCTGTGTTGGTCCCTGCGATATCCAAAATTGGTCGGATTCCTCCTTCATCAATAGTTATGCATCACGACTCTTTCTCGTGCAAGAAACTGCGCAAGAAGGACACAATTCAAACCGTCCACACCGGAACGACGTATATACACCATTTTTTTTTCTCTCTTCCCAAGAAATCATCCAGCAGCACGTCTTGATTCTCGAATCATTCTTTTTCAAGTGTAGGGATCAAGGCCCCTCTTCACACTCCGGCCTTGCGTCACCGAAAAAAAACAACGCCTGATTGGACAAGCTTGTTGTCAGGCGCTATTTCAGAGTGACCTTATAGCCTCCCCCGCTCGTAATGTGGTGAGAAAGTGACCTTTAACTGACCTCCTGCACGTAGGCACTGGACAATCTTGGACCAAGGAAGCGAAAAAGGAAAAAGCACATTTCATGTAGCAGACAATACTACAGATATGATTTTTTCTTCTATTTTATTAGAACTGTAGTCATTCTCTGAGCGATGAGAGCAGATACTTAACACATTCGAGAGAAAGATGAATTCAATCTTTGCCTTCTACTTTAATTCCTTGGTTGAAATTCATTTGCAGAACATAAAACGATGAAATGTTAGTCTTATTACTGGATATATTGCGATATTATAGATCAATAAATAGCCATAGATAGAAAGTTGAAATAATTACAAATACAAATAACTCTTTCGTATTTTTATAATCATATTTTAAGAATTTTGCGAGGAAACGTACCAATTTCAATATTGTATTTTATTATTAGTTTTTTTTATTGTTGGATCGTTTATTTTCAGAACCTAATGAACAGATTATATCTATAGGATTTTTTTTCCTTAAGCAGCCCTCTCATGCTTAACTTTCACCCCACTCCCATCAGAACTCGTTTAAAAAGCTTCACCAACCCTTATCATAACGATCACTTTTACATTAAAAGGGGTTTTTTGTCTGCTAGAATTGCTTAGAATTTCTGAGCGGAAAATCAATATTCAATCCCCCCCCCCAAATTTATTTTTTCCCCCATTACCCTGTTAGGATTGAAGAATTTCAATTAGGAAAATTATCGCCTAATCATGACGAACAGCTTTTATACTGAAAGTTTTTTGGCAGCTAGAATTCCTTAGAAGTTCTGAGCTGAAAAGTGGTGTTCAATCCCCCACCCCAATCTGTCTTTTCAAAATAGCTCCGTTAGGATTGGAGTAATAAAGAAAATTTCAATTAGGAGATTTATCACCTTATCATAACAAACTACTTTTGTATTGAAAAATTTTTGACAGCTAGAATTACTTATAAGTTATGAGCTCCCATCAGCCGCATTCACTTCAACTTTTTATACGGTAAACAAGCTGATTTACCTGGCTTTGTTCCGTGTTTTAATCCGGATTCTCCTGCTTTCATGTCTAATATTTTTAATGTTAAAACTGCTATTGCATAAAAATTATTATGCGCAAATTCCTTTTCTTATTTCAAACGTTTTAAATTAAAATGAGAATATCATGCGAGCCAGACGATTTTTTTAAAAAATCCGTTTTCTCCATAAATTATTATTTGTTATATAGGTGCTTCAAATTTTGTGAACTATTACTAAAGTAAAATAAAGGTTTTAGAGAATATTTTGAAACACTTAAATTAACTAATTAATGATTCAATAATTTAAAGCATGAAAAAAAAATCAAATCAATAGTTGTTCCTGATATAAACTGTTAATCGTCTACTTTTAAAATTTTCCTTTAGCATTCGTACAGAATTCTGTTAATGCATTCTGGCCACAGTTCTTCGTATTATTATTCTTCTTCAACAATAAAGAATATTGTTACGGATTCTGTATAAAATTAATTTTGAAAAAAATATTAAAATGACAGAAACAAATTGTATGAAAATGAAATTTTTGTCACTAAGAAGCCAATATTTTAAAATTTAATATGGTGTAAAAATAGTTTCGTTCCAAATTTTCCAAAAATATCGCGGAAAAACGTCTTACTGAAATTTTAAGCAACTTCTGGGCTTTGAAAAGTTGAAGGTGACATTTCACTTGTCTTAAATAAAAAGTTTGCAAAGAAATCAGTCCAGTGGTTTAGGAGGAGATGTGGAACATACATATATAACCACAATTACTTTTATTGAAATTAAGATAATTATAAGATTAAGATTGCTAGCAAATACTATGAGCCATAGAAAAGGTTTTAGTGAAGATTGTGTCACAATCATTTAAGTAGTTAATTTTAATAGTTAATTTGATAATTAGTTAACTTAACAGATTACTTTAATTTGATATAAAATTGCCCCAAAATATAGATATTTAAATAAGAGTTCCCTTTATCCTTTTTTATATAGAAAAATATTTTATAAAACTTTAAAATTCTTTTTGGGTTTTCTGCCTGAGTATTTTCTTTTAACACTCGATGGAGGTTTAAATTTATTCTATCCTTTAAAGACGCTTATTAAATTTGCCACTCACAATGTTTAATATTTTTTATTCTCTTATGTGTTAAGAATTTAGTGACTGTTATCTCTGTAAACAAGGAGTTCTCTAAATGAGCCTATTCTAGTAGCGTTTAAATGTTTCATGTCATGTGATTTTACTATATTACAAAGTAATGTTCTTACAATTATAATGTAACATAGAATAAATAAATTAATTTTTAAATCTAGAGTCTTTCTTCATTCGTGTCAAGAGTCAATATCGTGTTACTGTTTCAGACAGGCTCGCTTAATGTTATCTAGGAGATATTTGCACTGCTGGGATGTTTCTTTCTTTGACTCCTACCTGTTGAATTATTATGTGTTGGGACATAAAATTGTTTGACCAATGTACTGACCAATAAATCTAGAATAACCTTTTAAGTAGAATGATAAATATAATAAAAAAATTAAATGTCATGAAAACCGAATCACGACGTAAATATTGCAATGTGTGGAAACAATAAGTTCATTGGCAATGTCTGTATCCATCAGTATGTAATATTTCATTACTTTTGTAACATTAACGTAAAGGAATTTGCCTTTGTCTTTCGGCTTGCCGAAAGGGATTTTTCATATTTATTCTGATTTTTATCTTACTATATATCATTCGTGTTTGTGAAATTTCTAAATAATTTTGGATCATTGGAACTATATTGTTACAGTCATGGAAAGCCACTTCCCAGCAATGCAGGTCTTATGGTTGGGAAGAGGGTTTTACATGGTGAAGCATGGAGTGACCTCAGCGGCTCTCGTGGCACGCATGACCTTGGCGACCATTTTGGCGACAAATAGATTATTCCCGAAAATGCAACACTTTTCTCGATATTTCTATTAGGGGCCGAGATCTAGGATTTTCATGAAAATTCTATGTGACGTCACGGCCTAACGGGGAGAGTATATAAGACCGCGTTTGGACCACAACAGCGTCTTTCGAACGACTGGTTACTTCTCTTAGAAGCGCGAACGTCTTCGGAGTTCTATCCGCTGTGTGAGCTAATCAGCTGGTGAGCTGAGCTGCTATTGTCGTTACTAGTTATTTACTGACTGTTTGTGCTGTTAGATATCAAAGTGCTGAACTGTCATTACCTGAGAATTGTTGTCTATTTACATTGGTAATCTGTGCAAGGACTATTGTTTCCTGTACCTGTGTTACGTGTTTTCCTGCATATTCGCAAATAAACCTTCATTCTCCATTATAATGCGTGTTGGACTGTTTATACCATACACCCACGGTAAGATTTTGTGTAACAATATAATTACTGTTCTTCACTACACAATAATAATAAACCTAGTTAAATTAAATCTTTTTCAAACTACTTTTTTAACTAATCTAAATAAGTCTGTTCTGCAGGTATGTATGTGTTTTTTCAAAATTTGAATTATAATTTTCGTTAATTAAGGTTAGATGAGGTAAAGTGGTCATACATAAAATAAAATGCTATAACTTCGTAAGAAATATTCGTAAAAATTGGTATGAATGTTTTTTTTATTATTGTTTTAGCTTTAAATAGTTAAGAACTAATTTTAATATTCAAAATTATAATAATTGCAATACTTTAGTAGGAGAAAACAGCAATTTTGTTGTTCATGTAGCAGTTTGAATTTGGAATACCTAATTTAACTTCTCTACGACTTTTTGTTTAATTAAGTTTTCATTACATTGACTCTGCTGTAAGCTTCATATAGGGTAGAAACTCCAGTTTGGGCCACATTAAAAGAAAACTTGAACTTGAATTTTCCTTGCGAATGACTAGCTAAAGCTTTTTAAGTCATACTTACACTGTTCCTTAGTAAATTTTATTGCCTTTCTGTTAATTATAAAATCTTTCTCAGGAAAAATTTATTTTTCGATTTATTAATTTTTGAATCATTTATCCCAGTTTGTGCCAGTTTTGGCCACATGAATATCAAACTATATAACAGGCCTTTTAATGAATATTAAGCAAAAATAAAGCATTTTTAATTTAGTTTGTATTTTATTGCATTGTTGTGGGATGTTGACACAATATGAAGAGGGGGCGGGGGTAATGAAAGAGCTTATTGAACAGGTTTTCGATAAAATAGGAGATTTTCTGTCGAAATATCTGAAACTTCAGATTATTTCACCTTTCCTGAAAATCATTACATTGATGGAATTGAAGAGTTAAAATACATGAAAAATTCTTGAAGTCAAATTTTTGATAATAGGTCATTACAAATGTATAATTTGATCAAATAAACCGATTTTCTTTTAAAGTTGAAACTATATTGAGTTTTGCTAAATACTTAAAAGTATTTTCATACCATTTTTAAGCCTATTATTGTTAATTATGATCACTTTACCCCATGTATTACTCACTTGATCCCACCCCACGGGGTAAAATGGTCGTGAAAACGGAAGAAAAAAAATCTTCATAAAATTGCTTAAATCGATTATTTGTTTCCCAAATTTTAATGCAATGTGTTCTTCAGTACTGTAATGTAAAATAACAACTAAAAATGTTAAGTATTTTAACAGTTATAATTATCAAAATTTAACAAAGATATTTATAAATTAATTAGTCCAAAATTAATTAAAACTTCATTAAAAACTCTTAGTGTTATATAGAACGACGCGTATACAGCTATTTCTAATATAATACAGAAACAAATAATAGAAATATAAATTAAAAGGTAAAAAAAATTATAAATAAGAAACAGAAGATTTAAACAAAAAACTATAACAATACACCTTTGTGCGTGCTCAACGCAACAGCATCAAGTGATTGTATCAACAAAAAAATTACAATTAATATTTAAAACACATAAAATAGAATTTAGAATGTAAAAGAGATTACTCAAAATGGAAGGAATGGATAAGAACACGAATGAAGAACTTTTTCAAAGACCACTCACCATAGGAGTTCTAAAACGGACAAAGTTTTCTGTCAAGGCTAAGATTATAAATCGAAAGAATACCCTTTGTGGCCTGAATTTTGTCCAACCGCAAAACGAGAAACATTTTGAAAAATCAAGAGGGAAAAATGCTATATAAAATCCAAAAGAAACTAGAGTTTGTAAAATAATTTGCCCTCTCTGCCGAAATTATGATGCAAACAGGAGACGCCAGACGCGATATGACAAAGGGAGTAAAAAGTACTGGAAGCTAGCAGCTCCATCTATGAAGAAAAATTCCAACTAATTAATCAGAAGGAAAAAAAGGTAATATTTAGACAGTTATGACAAATAAATTTAAGTCTTCTGTTTCTTATTTATAATTTTTTTACCTTTTAATTTATATTTCTATTATTTATTAAGTATTTTAACAAATTCTTATATTTGTAATACACCTAAGTTAAATGTAGGTGTTATAACCACTTTACCCCATCTGAGCCTAAAAGTTAAGGAAAATTTTCAAGATTTTTGGTTATAGCTTTCGAAAATAATTTTGCAAAGAGACATTTTTTTACACCACCCTCAATTGCAAAGAATTATCTTCTCAATCTTATCCCTAATTTAATATATAAATAAATGGAGCTCTCAACTTCACCAGGCCATTATAATTGTTCGAATTCTATATAGGATTGTTTTCCTCATATCTTTCTTGTGTTATTTTAACTTTAAGTTCAATATACTTTTAATATTAATTCCCAGGGTGTATTTACTTCTGGATTTGTTTACTTTTTGGGGTTTAGAATATTTAATGAATCTGCTTTCATAATCCATTAATTATTTTATTCAGTATGATTTCAAATTAGGTTTTTTAAAAAATTCAGATTTAGTGTTTGTGTTTAGACTATAGGGGAGGTTTGACCCACTTGCTCTAATTTTTTTAAAGAAATACTGATTACAAGGATAGATATCAGATGGCAGCTCAATAATCATCACCTGCATACGATACTAAAGTTTTGAACCGTTTGCAGAGAAAACAGAGAAGCTAATCTATGTTTCATATTTCTTGCCTAGAAAAATAAATTTTTGGTTCATTTGTAAGAACCTGTGCTAGTTGTATGTTAAATGTTTTTCTTATAAGTCTACCTTAAATAATGTTTTGAAAGACAGTCCACTTAATTAGAAATAATAATAGTTATTAATATGTGCTTTTTGCATTTTTAATAAAATGGCTGCCAGAGGATGTTTGACCCATAGCAAGTATGGGAGGTTTGACCAGGGTCAAACCTCTCCATTTTATAAATATAAAGGGCTAACATTTTTAATTTTATGTTAAATCTTACATATTTCTAACTTAATTTAATTACTATGTTTTCAAGATTTCTACCATGGTCAGAAAGTTCTGTGTCCAAAATTCTCAAAGCACATAAAATTTTCATCAAGGCAATATTGTAACATTCATGTGTGCTATTGTTTATACCATCATTTCTTAGATATTATTGAGCAATTAAGTATTAAAATTTTCATCAGTGAAAAGAAAGAAATGTTACATTAGAATGTATTATTGAGATTTCTGAATATTTCTTCATTTCCGGGCCTCATTGACAATTCAGTAGGTTTAATGAAAAAATAATGAAAGTGATAAACATTAGCTTCTTTAGTTTGTTGATGTTTTTCTATAAATCAGAATAAATTAAAAAAAGGAAAGAGGTATCCCCAATGTTAATTAAAACTGTTATTCAGTCCATCATTGAAAAAAATAAAAGTTTAGAGCATCACCTGAGGAATGATATTGATGAAAATAACTTTAGGAAGAGGTATATACACTCTGTCCCAAAACTTTATAGATCTTATCTATTTTGCCTATATTTTTTGTTGTATATGATGTATTTCGATGTAACTTACTGTATAGATATTGTTACAGTCATCGAAAGTCACTTCCCAGCAATGCAGGTCTTATGGTTGGGAAGAGGGTTTTACAAGGTGAAGCATGGAGTGACCTCAGCGACTCTCGTGGCACGCATGACCTTGGCGACAAACTTGGCGACCATTTTGGCGACAAATTTGGCGACCTTGGCGACAAATAGATTATTCTCGAAAATGCAATCCTTTTCTCGATATTTCTATTAGGGGCCGAGATCTAGGATTTTCATGAAAATTCTATGTGACGTCACGGCCTAACGGGGAGAGTATATAAGACCGCGTTTGGACGACAGCAGCGTCTTGATCGACTGGTGACTTCACTGTGAAGCGCGAACGTCTTCGGAGTTCTATCTGCTGTGTGAGCTAATCAGCTGAGCTGTTATTGTCGTGACTAGTTATTGGCTGACTGTTTGTGCTGTTAGATATTTGCTGACTGAACTGTCATTACCTGTGAATTGTTGTCTATTTACATTGGTAATCTGTGCAAGGACTATTGTTTCCTGTACCTGTGTTACGTGTTTTCCGGCATATTTGTAAATAAACCTTATTCTCCATTATCCTGCGTGTTGGACTGTTTACACCATACACCCACGGTAAGATTTTGTGCAACAATATGTTATGTCTATTATATTGAAAAAACAGTAGTTCTACCCCATATATGTAATGCCAATTTGTAAATCGTAGAATAAACAGAAATAACCTGTCCCAAATGTTTATAGACAAATGCAATTTTATGCAAATATGGTATCGGTAATCATGACGTCGATTCGGAGCCTAATAAATACGTTGTAAGAAAAGGAAAGCGGTCGTTTGTTCTGCGTTTCAAGATGCCTAATGCTTCGCAGCTCTATAATGAAGAAGTGAGTAAAATTCTGCGGTAAGACTGTTAAGGAAATATCGAAACTTTTAAATCGTTCTAAAAGTGTGATTTATTGTGTATTAACTCGTAAGATGCCATATGAGCCAAAACCTCGTTCGGGAAGACTAAGTGTGACGGATATTCGCAGTGACAGACGGATACAAAGAATGACTTTCAAGTCAGAAAATGTCGGTTCGCTAAATTACTGGGGCTCCCCGGTTGCAAATCTCCAAGAACACTGTTCATAAATGAATTATAGAATCTGGTTATATAATCCATACAAAAATGGCTCGCCGATTGCCACTCTCAAAGCTTCACATTAGTAAGAGATTACAACGGGCTCGTAATCATATGTCATATGGTGATAAATGGATGGCTATCCTTTTCAGTGATGAAAAAAATGGAACCTCGATAGACCTGACGGAAATATAAAATATTGGCATGATTTACGAAAAGAGCCCAGGAGCTTTTTCAGTAGGCAAAGTGGTGGTGGATCTGTGATGGTGTGGGCGGCTTTTAGTTTCAACTGTGAAGTGGGTTTGGCCTTTTCAGATGGCCGACAGAATTCTCCTAAATACATAGAAGCCCTAGAAAATCATCTTATGCCATTTGCAGAAAACGTAGGGGGACGAAATTGGTAATATCAACAAGATGATGCTCTCATCCATGCCTACAATGCTACGAAAAATGATTTAAACTCGAAAAATGTTACTGTTCTTGAGTGGCCAACGATGAGTCCTGTTCTAAATCCAATTGAAAATGTGTGGGACACTATGTCTCGGAAGTTATATGAGAATGGAGGGCAATTTTATTCAGTGAATGCCTTGAAGACAGTCATTGAAAGTGTATGGTACAACTTGGAACCAGAGATATTACAAACCTTAATTATGTCGATGGAAAAACGTGTATACAATGTCATACTGAGAAATGGAAAGAATTTAAACTATTAAGAACATTGTATTGAGCACCTTTTGTTGAAATGTCATATATTCTATAAACTTTTGGGACACCTAATATCTCTATTTTGTTATATAATTGAAATACAAATTGTTATTTTTTCTAAATATTTCGTTGAATGCAAGTCGCATATGGTTTGAATAAACATATTTGTAATTGGTGTTTGTATGCCTTTCCGTCTTGCTAAAACATATATTTTACTACAGTCTATAAACTTTTGGGACAGAGTGTACATAAATATAAAAGCCTTAAAGATTGAAATATACAATTTAAAGCTAATCATATATCCTGTCAAGTATTCTCGGATATAACAAAAAATGAGGAATATTTACAGCTTGGTTCCAAGTTACATTATGGATTTACTCCATAAACAGTCAACAAACAAATTTGCTAGCTATGACTGGTTGAAAGGATTGATGCACAGGCATAAAGAATTATCTATGCGAAGACCTGAATCTAGCCGGCAACAGACTTTAATAAAATGACTGTGATAAAACTGAAAGAGTCACTTTGAAAAATAAAATTTTCTCTGTCGTTATCAAAACCTTCACTGAATGCAGTTTATAAGCTGTTCATGAAATAAAATAATTCTGAATTGTATGTTATAAAGAGGAATAGTAAATTAAGTAGTTAATATTATTAATTTTGAAACAATGTTTTAGTTTGTTTTTTATAAGCGGGTCAAACCTCCCTGAAGTAGGGAAGATTGATCCAGTTTTTACTATTTTGGAAAGTCTTTATCAAAATGTTATTTTAAATATTTTACAAATTATAAAGGTGTATAAATATGCCCCATGATATAACAGTTATAAATTGACTAAATTTGAATGAAAATATTATTTAAAAATTGATTAAATTAATTAATCGAACATTAATAAAAATTCTTAGTGTTATATATAAAGGCGCATATGCAGCTATGTATAATATAATTACAAATAATAGATATACTAAACAAAAATTAAAATTAAAAAAGAAAGAAAAATATAGATAAGAAACAGCAGATTTAAACATAAACGATGACAATACATCTTTAAGCGTACTAACGCAACAGCCTCAAGTAATTGCATCAACAGAAGTTTAAAACGATAATATTTAAAGCACATAAAAATTAATTTAGAAAGTAAAAAATGTTCAAAACGGAAGAAATGAATGAGGAATCGAATGGCGAACTTTATCGAAGACCACTCACCATAAAGATTCCAAATTAGACAAGATTTTCTATCAAGGGTAAGATTATAAATCAAAAGTATACCATTTGTGACCTGAATCCTGTCCAATATCAATATGAGAAACATTCTGAAAATTCAAAATGCAAATGCCCCATGATATAAAATATAAAATGCTAAAAAACCTAGATTTTATCTTGTTTCTTTTTAAATGGAAAAAGACCAAACATCCCATAGTTACCCCTATATCTTTATTGTAGATTTAATAATTTCTGTTGCCATTTGATTTGTATTGACCTGTAATCTTTCAATGTATTGTTTTTAATAATAATTTTTATATGTTCTGATGTACAATTTTTACAATAAAGTAGTTCTTCTTCCATCTCCATGTTTTGTATTGAAACGAAGAACGAGCGCGAACACTAAACGCGATGTTCACTGCGGGAGTATCGCACTTCGGAGCCTAATCAAGTGAAGGGTGGGCGAAAAGACCAATCTTGGGACAAATGGAATGGAATCGTCCTCAACTGAATTGCCTGCTTTATACCGTAAACTCCCATCATAATTGAATTGAGATTAACTTCTAGTGTTTTAACATTTCATTTTAATTTCATTCAGGTCCGGTCGGAGGGGGGTCTGAAACGGTGCAAACGCACAGGGTCCCGCGCTTCTGAAGGATTTTGCAAAATGAAAATTCATGGCAATCATAAGACTTGGCTTCATTCCATAAGATCGAAATTTGCCGTCGAGTTTTCCATTCCAGTATCACAATATTGACAAAATCACAATATTAATATAAAGGTAAGTTACTTGAATTGTTTACAATTTCGCTAATATTCTGAAAATTATATGGATCTTGCCGATTTCCTTTGCATCTACAGAAAGTTCTTTCTTAAGATTGGAAATAATAAAAAATTACTTGAGATCTAGTATTAGTGAAGACCGGTTTACCTCCTAAGTCATATTTCTATTGAAAACAAAAATCTATATTATGATTATATTATAAGCGAATTTGCTATAAAACATTTAAGAAAATGGAAACACAAATCACATATTGCAAAGTTATTCTAGAAATTATTATGTTAATTGATTTATTTATGATTTTTTGAGTGATGGAAATGTTAACTTTCTACAAATAAGCAAATAAAATAATAATATTACACTTAAAAACATAAATCTTATAGAATAAAATTATAAAATTAAAAAGAAAAGATACGGCCAAAGCTTCTGGAGTGCGCAAAATACAGCTAGCACCCAAGAAAACGTTGAACAAAAAATAAACGCACGTAAAACAAAATGAAAATTATTTAGAAATTAATTAATTTCTTAATATCTAAATAATGTTCATTTTGTTTTTTGTGCTTTTATTGTATTAACTTTCTACAAATAATTTAACTAATTAGCATTTTCATGTATTCCTTAAGTTGTTATTATACCAGTTACGCAATGTCATAAATAAAATATTTTGTTGTTCGAAATCTGTTTAACTCCGCAAGTCCACTTTGCACCATACCTAGCTTTTGTGCGGGCCGGCCCTGATTTAAATAAAACTAGACCAAAAACTATCAACACGTAGTAATGAATAATTACTTTTTAAGTGATGTGATAGGAAACGACTCACGAAAGAAGGGAACAATTTAAAAATACTTACTTTTCAATTTAAAAGGAGAGTCACCGTCTCATGTAAACACGTGTATTCATACAATCATGGGCCTTCTACAGCCATTTTCTAGGAGTTCGCAGACGAGTCAGAGAAAGACTAGCAAGCAATGACCAAAGAATTTACGCTGTACATTCTTTGCAACGACTAAGGTGGTTTGAAAGCCTCTGCTGCTTTAGGGCTGCTATACGACGAGACTGACGCCAACTGTAGTGGATCTGAACCAGATGACCAGTGACTTTTTTCTGAATATTGGATATCTTGTTTGGGCAATTTCATTTGTGAAAGGCAGGCCCTTCGAGAGAGAGGGCGAGGCGACAAAATCGCCGGGGACCTACCCGGTGGAGCGGCCGCCAACTGAAATAAGAAAAAAATATAATTTTGTTTTCCTTTCTTATTTTTATCCATGACAAATGGTGTCCGGCGTGAATCGAACTATATTTTTACAGTTATTTTCTCTGAATATAAAATTCACACCTTCTCTTAATATTCATCGAAATTACAGTATTTAGCTAGAAAGATTTTTGCGAGATGGCATGACATGACCCAACAGCTAGAAGAAGATATTCTGTCCGCTAATTAGAAACGCAGTCATAATTCGAAAAGGGGTGGGAACAGAAGCGGCCCGTTGTAGCTTTACCAACCCGGCAAGGCAACAATATGGCGCCCCCCCCCCACATATCCAACGCAATTTTTTGAAATTTTATAATGCCCGTATTTTAAATGTCAAACAAAATTTTACTTAGAAACATGCATGCTTTACTTGTAAATATCACTTATACTACTATGGTGAGAATTTTTAAACTTCAGATATATTTAAGACTAGCCGCCTTCGGCTAACAGCTGTTTCGCCCATATTGGAGCTTATAACTTAAAATGATTCAGTTATATCAAAAAATGCAACATATGAATGATGTTTAAAATAGTTGTTATTGTTTATTTAATGCTAATAATTTGTAAATAAAGCTATTAATCCGACGAAGTTATCTCCGCTTTGAATTTTTTTTAATGTAATAAATTGTCATTTTCGAAAAAGAAAAAAAAAACCATCTGAAAACTCAAATAAATGACTATTATGAGTTAAGTAAAATAACATGATAAAATCAATTTTCCGTTTTTTTTTTCTTTTTGATAAAACATTTAGTTCCAAAATCAAAAATGAAATAGAGATTCATCCAATATGAAATAGTAATGTAAATTTATGTATAAAAACATTTATAACAGCGAAAAGCTATTTCAATTATTTTTTAATTTGATGTTTCATTATCTAATTTGTTCTGATTGTGGTATTCTAATTGAGTTTATTGAAGAATTGCTAAAGCATGTATAATTTGAAAAAGGAATTAAAGTTTGAAAAAATTCCGCAAAAAAAAACAACGCATAGCATCAGAGCATAGCAATCAGAGTTATCCGATTCATCAGTTTCTCCAAATAAAAATTGGCTAATTTGTTCTTGAGTTACAGTTTTCCTTCTTCTGGCCATAATTGGACAAAAGTGAGAAAAAAAATCAAAAATGTGCGCGTAGTGATGAAACTATGTCGATGAAACTAAACACTGCAAATGCAAGCTTTGTGGTTTTCAGCAAATGTTTTTGCACGTTTGGTCTTTCAGTCCGAGTTTTAAAAATAGCCCTCTTTCCCCCGAACCCACTGGGCGAGCAACTCAAACGGAGGAAATCTGCACCGCGGGAGCGCAATAAATCACACTTCACGAAAGGGGGTGAAAATTTCGAACTGATCTCAGGACGTCTATCCTCTTTTGCATGAAGGGACGCTCGGGGCTGACCCGTAGTGGTACCCCCCCCCCCCCTACCACGGGTACAGGCGAATTGCTTCCACGTCATCTCGAGGAACCTGTCTCCCCTCCTAGAGGAAACAACGTTCCATGATCTTCTCCGCGAGGGGTGTTATCCGTTCAGTGACCTTTACCGATTTCAGAGCAATAGATAATGCTTTTAAAAAGATTTTAAAATTCGCTGAATAATATGCAGAGTTGAAACTAACAACATTAGAAAGGTAAAAATTCGCACTTTAAAATGGTATTAAAATAATTTTCGAGCGTTGGTACTTCGGAAGTTATTCACGAAAAAACCGCCAAAATTCGTTTAATTTTTAAGTAATTAAAATTTGAATAAAAAATTGAAAAAAAACCTAATCCGAGTGCGCATTCCAACCCTCCAAAGTATACCTGTACAAAATTTGGTAGCTCTAAGTTCAACGGTCTGTTCTGTAGACCGCCAACAGACAGGCTTTCTCTTTTATTATTAGTAGAGATTATATAGAGGTCATTGAAGAAAGACATAGAGCAAAAATAATATATTCATTAAATTTGTTTTAAACATACAATACGTATATGACTTTATTTCTGAAGTTTATTACGCCATCTTTTTCTTCACACTCCTGCTTTGGCGCCATTCCGAATTTGCAGCCGCGGGCAGTCGCCCGGGCCACCCCTGGATGGAGGGGGGGGGGGGGGTCTGGCCGGATTAAGCCTTAACCAGATTAAACCAGATTCCATGGCCTGAGATTGTAATTTAATCTCTCTAAAAGCAGCAAAAAACAACAACAACAGAAAAAAAACAGGAATATACTTATTTCAGGAGTTCCGCTCAAATACATGTGTGCCTTTGAAAAATTAATTTAATTTAATATAGTTTTATTTTACCCTGCCATGAAGAATATAAATTATTTCCTTCGCATAAGTATTAATTTTATGATATTAGTTAATAATAATAAATATAAAAAATCCGATGAAAATAACTTATATAAAGAAACCTATACAAATTTATAATAATATTCAAACACGACCGAATGGGACTCACCTACTACCATGTACAAATCGACTAACCCTAGATTTGTGGCCAGATAAATTTATCTAAATTTTTACAATTGTAATAATTGATAAGTAAATTGACCTTTTTAAGACTGATTTTGATTTGAATATATTCATTGAATCTAAATGATTTATTTTGCATAAAAAATTCTGTGAATTATTTTCTTGCACTACAAATGAAAACGATTTTCATCATCAAAAAAGTCATTATTTTAAACTCATATTTAAGATATTCTAATTATTTATGAATGGTACTGTAATTTTTTTAAAAATATATAAGAAAAACATTTGAATATCCAGGGAAACAATAAAAGCAGTGAAATAAAAAAAGCATTTTTTTTTTAAGAAGTTGGGACAGCCTCTTTGCCACCGTCCCTCAAAGGGTTAAAATATAAATTCCATGTAATCAAATAGAAGGGAAAAAACTAATTAAATTTAACTATTTGCTATAAAACTGATAATTAAAATCTCACCTTATACTAATGTTTAAAATAAAACGGATATCGAGTTCAGGTTGTTTTTTACTGTGCTTCGTGATATACAATTTTAATAGATATAATATAGATAAATTACTCATAGGCGCCGTTATAATTGTATTAACACATTTAGGAACAATACAATATTTATATGTTTCCGACATTATTTTATCTGATTCGGTAGTCGGAAAATATAGGGAAAAAAAGCAAAGTCTCTACAGCGAGCGAACGGGAGTTCTCTCCTGTTTGGGCACGTGTGACGTCATACCCGCTTCGCGCCAAAATGGATCGGTTTTCCCGCTGAGAGGCAAACTTTGATTGAAAAAAGTAAGAAAACCAAAACTGCCTAAAATGTTTTTTAATGCTATTCTTCATTTTGAAGCATTTTCAATCAATTAGAAAGAAAAAAAAATGCTGATCTTCTCCATTGTAGTAGATCTCTGTCAGATTGCTGCCCTCAGTGAATTTTCCGACCTCCGCGGATATCTTATTTCGGCCATTTCATTTCGGGAAAAGAGGGGGGCGACAAAAACTTCGTAGCCAAACCCGGTGGAGCTCACTGACCCGCGATAAGAAAAAAATATAATTTTTTTCTTTTCTTCCTTATTTTTATACATGAACGGTGGTGCCCGGCATGAGTTGAACTACGAGGTAGGGTCAAAAAGTTCCCGGAATAGGTCAATTACGTATTATTAAAAAATATAACAATAATTTTACCTTATTGTCATTCAAAGTACTTTCCTCCTGCATCCACGCACTTCTTCCAGCGTTCGTATAACTGTTCAAAACACTCCTGGAATCTATTTTTTGAGAGTCCTTCAGTTGCTTCGTCGCATTTTCGATCACCTCATCTGAATCCACAAAACGGTGTCCCTTCAATTTCATTTTCAGCCGTGGAAACAGGTAAAAATCCGCTGGTGCTACGTCGGGAGAATAAGGAGGGTGTTCCAGAGTGGTAACACTGTTTCTGGCAAGGTACTTTTTCACAATCAGAGCGTGATGTGGTGGAGCAATGTCGTGTGAAAGAAACCAATCGTTTGTTGTCCATTTTTCAGGTCGTTTTCGTCTGATTGCATCTCGTAGTCGTTTAAGATCTCCAGGTAAAGTTCTTTATTGACAGTTTGGCCTGCAGGAATGAAATCGTAGTGACTGACGCTATCGTAATCGGAAAAACCTCCAACATCACTTTGCCTCGTACCCACTTTCCCCTTATGCCACTCGTACACAGTCGTTTTTTTCATGGCATCGTTTCCGTATGCTTTCTTCAGCATCTCGAGCGCCTCAGAAAGTGATTTCTCGAGCAAAACACAGAATTTGATGTTTGCACGCTGCTCTAAAGACGACATTTCAAAATCCGACGAATGAAAAATTCTCTTTGTCAGAAATTATCTGCAGCTAACGCCGACAGTACCGGAAATGAATTCTAGATAGCTGTGTTTTCCTTATTAGTGCTGACAGCCTTCCAAAAAAAGATATTTCCTCTCCAACGAACATCTACGTGAATATAGGCGACCATTCCGGGAATTTATTGACTGTACCTCGTATATTGTTAGCAGTAAAAATTGATAAAATTAACGAAAATTAAATTAAAAATTAATAGAACTT
>BGPR01001685.1:197856-208767 GCA_013235015.1 Araneus ventricosus | reverse complement strand
CTGCTTCTGATAGAATACACGAAAAACAAAATTAGAACTTCGAAAAATAAGTTAAAAAATTATAAAAATAGGCATTAATAAAACCTTAAAATAAAACATAAAAAAGCAAAAAAGAACGAAAAATACATTTACAATGAAAGCAAAATGGAAAAAAATTGTAAAAGAACCAAAATGGCGATTCTCCTCAGAGGCCACACGCCATTGTAGCTCTAAAGCAGGACAAAAAGCAGGACATTTTGGTTCGTTTACAATTTTTTTCCATTTTGCTTTCATTGTAAATGTATTTTTCGTTCTTTTTTGCTTTTTTATGTTTTATTTTAAGGTTTTATTAATGCCTATTTTTATAATTTTTTAACTTATTTTTCGAAGTTCTAATTTCGTATATTGTTACATTTATTTACTTTCTCGGAATATAAAATTCACACATTATCTTTATATTACTTGAAATTACAGTATTTAGACAAAAAGAGTTTTGTAAGATGACATGACATGAATGAGCAACCGGAAGAAATATTTCTGCCCGCTAATTAGAAACGCAGTCATAATTCGCAAAGATCTTGTCGAATTAAGCATTCTAAATCCCATTAGGCAATGCAAGTGTCGGAACCTCCATTTTCCACGCCCTATGTTTACACAACCTGCTCTATTGACTTTCATTTAATCTCTCTCTATAAGCAGCTTTAAACAGCAAATTGTGACAAACTGAAGTAAAAATGTATTTGATTGTGGGTCGCTTTAAAACGAGTTGGCTGCAGTATCTCGCGTATAAAAAGAACCAAAATTAAAATATGAAAGTAATTTTAAACTAGAAAGTAAAGATGCAATAAAACTTTTTTAAACAAATTATAAATTTAATTATAGAATCGGAACATTTTTTTAAGCTCTAAAGTGGTGCATTTTCTTATAATTAAAAATCAACTTAATATAACATTTGCAAATATAAAAAAATAATAGAGAATGCTTTTAAAATTATATTATAAAATTTAAACGCTATTCCATTTTAATTTGAATGAATTCAATTGCACGTCGCTATTAAATGAGATTAAAGCACAAATAATTAATTACTTTGAAAATACCACAAAAAATTCGATATCTCGACTCCTCCCATATTTATTAAATACAATAAAACTTCTCAAAAGCGGCATCCCAGAATAGCGTTCATCCTCTGAACCTCTACTTTTATTCGAAATGAATTTTTTTTTCCGCGGACATAATGCTAAATTAACCCCGTAGGATTGGCCACTCAAACCCCTGTTACGGACGGGGTGGTCTTCTGTTCAATTCCAATGAATTCAATCGCCTTCTTCTCTCTGTCCTTAAATCTGTTATAAAGAGAAAGGGAAGGAAAAAAATGGACAAAAAATATACATACACTCAAAAACAATGCCGAAAATCAGATCGGAATGTATTATTCATTCCTCAATGCGATGAGAAGCGAAATTCGGCTTCTACTGGAATGGTATATTGAAGCGTTCATTTGTGCCCTTTAGGATGGGTTTTCGGAATATGAGAAAGAAGCTACTGATATGCATTGCTAGCATCAGCAAATAAAAGTTTCAGCTCAATAGGACTTTTGGAAAAATAAAGAATATTTTCTCCATTTCTTAAAAACTAACGATAAATCGATCAATCAGGGAGTAATTTTTTGAACTAAAAAAAAACAAAAGCAAAAATAAACGAGATAAAGGAAAGAGCTCAAAGGTCGAAGAAAACACTAATTTTATCTTACTGAAAAAAGGAATCTTCGAATAATTACTTTTTTCTTTAGATGATTCTTAAAATTCACTTTCTCAGAAATCAAAATTATGGTTTGTTTAAATATAAATTCTGTACTCGGAACATGAAATCCTTTAGAGCGGCCACCCCTTTGAACGGCCAATTTTCCTAGGAACGGACGTGGCCTCTATGGAGAGGTTTTTAATTTGAAAAAATTCTCCAGAATAGATGAAAGGTCCAATGAAAATTCGATGCGATTCCTTTTTTCATGATTTTGAGGTTTCAGTGACGTCTGTTAGCTCCATGAATGTAGTTATGTGATATCTGTTTGGAAACGGCGATAAAATTCTATCAGAGTTATTCATTTCAAAGACTGGACAACTGAGGAATTGGACAACTGAATTTTTAAAATTACTAGGCAGTGGAAAAATAATTTTAGTAGTACAATATTTTCGGTAGTTATTATGGGAAAACACCAAATTCACTAAATTTTTAATTATATTTTGAATAAAATTTTTAGATAATAACTTCGAAGAACACATTTCCCCCTTCCAAAGTATGTTTGAGACAAATTTATTTTTTCTAAATCCAACGTCAGCACTGAAGAGCTTAAACACACACACATACAAACTCTCGCACATTATTCATTTTATTTGGAAGAGATATAAATAGGCCCCTGCTGTTTTTTAAATAAATGTTTGATAATTTATGATTTGATGCATCACTTTAACACTTAATTAAATAATAGATTTGTCATTGTTATCTAAATGTAGCGGACACTGGAAACTTTTGTTTTTGACATTTTTACAATTTAAAAAGATTTGAACTCCCTCCATTTATGATACTATGTTAATATGATGATTTTTGCAAAATTCCCAATTTATTTTTTAAAAAGTCATGCTACAAAATGGTGTTTTGCAATAAAGAAACTACAAGAACGTTTAACAATCGAATAGAGCGCAATCATTCTAGAATTAACACCGGTTTGAAGCTGTTTAAACAGATTTGTCTTAGAATCTTTCTTCGATCATGCACCGACAAACGGACTGTTAACCGAGTCCCTTTCCTACCGAAGGGAGAAAAAGCAGCAATGATATTTCCGCTCAGACATACAAACACCAAAAAGAAGAGAATGGAGATCCATAAAAGGAATGATATGAAGTATTTGTGTTTTTTTCGTAGCAATGATGGGGATGGGAAGACGGAATTCCAAATGTTGTCAGACGCGTGTGAAAAAAAGGAGAGGTTAATTTTGCTGCTTGCCGAGGGGTCAGAGACACAGGTCAGGGCAAAAGAAAATCAACGGAAGACATTAAAATGAAAAACTGTTTAATTAAGTTTAACGTTTTATAAGTACTTAGACTTCAAAGTATTTCTATCCCAAGCAACACCGGGTTTATAAGCTAATATAATATAAAAGTAAAACAGGCACACACAAGTGTGTGTGCGAGTATAAAAAATGACAGAAAAAGATAAAACGACAAAATTGGAAAACATAAAATAATGGAAAGAATATTATGGTAAACCGCTCATCAGAAGAGGAGGCTTCCCACTGATATTCATAGTGCTTTCTTCTGCTAACAGCTAACTAATAAACGTTAAAATAAGCCGGTATCTCCCCAAAAAGCGCCAACCACAAGGAAAAAAAGATGCTTCTAGACAGATGCATAAAAAATTTCAAAATCCTATATTTGTTTCCTTTTATGTTATATACATATAGGATTAAGCACTATGTATTAGCACTTTGTATTTACACTTATGTACTAGCAGTACTCGCACGGCGTTGCCCGTGGCATAATGACTTCAACAAAATAAAAAAAAGCCCAAAATTTTGAAACAAAATCATATATATTATTGATTTCTTCCTCGATTTTTAGCGGAAGTACACGCAGGGACCTGAGTGAGATGAATAACGTGTTCTTTTAACTAAAGATATCATCATATATGCTCGACTATGAAAAGTATAAAACAATTAAATCAAATGGTTCTTGGATCAGTAAAATGAAGTAATTAAGATTAACTGACGCAATAAAATGATCGAGAGTATGACGTGATTTTCTCTTGGTACGCCGGCTAATCAGAGAATAGAAATGCATTCTGGGAACTCAGAGTAACCTTGGGTCGGACGAAAGATTTGTCGATTCGGATATGCGAGAGAAAATGTTTTGAACTGATCAATAAAAAAATTCATAGCAAATCGGAGAAAACAGATATTTTAAACCTTCTTGTTTTAAAACAGAGATAAATATTCCGATTTATACCTTAAAAAAAATTGAAAATGATAGCGTTATTAGAACGTCGGATGGAAGGAAATAAGTATTTAAAGTTGAAAATATAAATGAAAAGTGACTATTATTTAAAAAATTCTCAAAATTGAGTAAATTATGTTGGAAATTCAAAACAAACTTCATTAGAACGAAAATTGTTTTGTTCTATCCGATGGTGCATTGATTGTTTTTCAACGATCATTAGAAAAGATACTACAGCCGTAAATGTGCCAAAAATGACCAATAAATAGCGAATACAACACAAAACTTTAAATAAAAAAAATTCTAGATTAAATTTCAAAATTGTGGATTCGAGGTGCATTGATTCACTATTACGACTACCTGTGTGCCAAATTTCCTGGCTGTAAGTGCGATAGATTCGTCTGGACATCGCACACACACACATACGCAAACATTGCCTTTTATAAGTCTAGATGCATATCAAAAAATTAGTGACGACTCCTGAAGCTCCCCCGACTTCCACTCATGACTAGCACTCCGCGGCCAACTAATAAGCTATGCGAGGCCCACAAATGGATAGTGGCCTATAGGTTGGGAACAGCTGATCTATACAGTTTTGGTCTTCATCCTGCCGGGGGTGAGTCAGCAAAGATTCTTCTCCGATAATGGAATGACCTTGGAACTAAACGGACAGTGCAGTTCTCTGGCCCTGGCGCAGTCCCATCCAGGAAACTCAGGAATCCCCTCATTCAGAAAATGAATGAAAGACTGACCTCCGGCTACTACCATTTGACCGTTGACATCTTTCTTTTGAAAGGATCCTTGTCGTGCCTGATCACGAGGCAGAGATAGAAGCCCAAAAGCCCCTACCACAGCTGAGATAAGCACCCCCGACCTTGAAATTGTCAAGTGGGGTAGAAGTTTTGAAGGTTTCCTTATTGGCATCTTAATCTTTTGTTGGTGAATTTTCAGAAGATATTTCTTCCCTTCTGAGATTCTATTTGGCTGTCTTACGCACATGACCAACTAACTTGGCCAGCGTTCGACACCAAATTGTTTATCCTCGTTGCTTGTTTTCGGTAAATAAACGCGATTAGACATCGGTATTGCAGTGCCGTACAACTCGCGAGAACTTTATTTAGGAGAATTTCTCACATTTTGATCCGAAAAATAAAGTTACTTTGATCCTGTGTCAAGAGTAGGTAATTATTTTTAGTTTCTATAAAATTTTCCTCTTGTTCTAATTCACTTTTTGTTTTTGAATTTTGATAAATTATTTGCGCTGATACGGAAATTATATCCGAACGTCGGTATGATGCAAGCGGATAGTTTATGATTTAAGAACTTATTCATCATTAATTGTTGTGATTTATTCGTGACTATCAATTTTTGCTGTCATAATATACCAAATTTATTTCTTTTAATATCTTTATCTGCTTTCGAAATAATCTTATTTCATATCCAAATACTTTAATAAAATAATAGTTCTTCTTACAAAACATTGTAATTCTTTGCAATCTAAAAGTATTTTATGACAGAAATAATTTCCTTTTATACGCTTCTCTTAAACTAGTAGTAAACCTTGCTTCTCCCCCTTTCACGAAAAAAACCCCCTGAGGAATGCTCTTCATCAGGAATGGCTCTAGAGTTTGCCCGACGGACGGGGGGGGGGGGGATTTGCCCTACAGGGGGCCCGGCCCCCCGCCCGGCGGCACGCCCCCCCCCCCGGGCGCACGAGTGTAATGAAATTGGTCTCAAATTTTTGCCAGATTTTCATTTATCAACTACAGTTGAATACCCCGCACAAAAATTTTCCGGGCTTGCCCCCCCGCCCCCCCTTTGTCGCCCCCCTGCTCTTTGACGCAGTCTTTAAATGTTTATCTAATGTTGCCATTCATTTTGAAGACCACATTGTTTCCGGGGTCACCAGACATCATAATTTGTCTTTCGATGAGGTACCTTCTTTGCTCCCATATATACTTTATCTTATAAAGAATTTAATTTCAAGGCTATTTCACTTTGCAACTTTCAGAGAAGTCTTCACTTTAAAATCATAAAGAACTCTATTTTTTCTCAAATTAATAGGATTAAACACATTTGTAATAACCACTCTACTTTAGTTAAAGCCTTAGATAATTTAAATAATAGCTTAAAGGATAACGGATACCAATATGGTTTCCTTAAACTTGGTCTCTTAATCAAAAATAGTTTTTGTTCTCCTGCGAAATAGTTCGAATTTTTCTTCATAGATGGAGATACTGGCTAGCTTCTAGATCGTCGATTGTTTTTATCTATAGCGTTGTTTTTCTGCTTGGCTTGCTTTTGAAAGAAGGTGAATTTTTTTATCTCTTTCTTCTGATTATGGATTTGGTAATTTTTTGAATTTATGTTCTTTATTTGGTGGCCGGACAAAATTCAGACCACAGGAAAGAATAAATTTTGACTTTTTGTCATTCCTTTCTACAGAAAATTTTGTTCTTTTTGAACTAAAAATGGCGTGTGGTTTCTGATGAGTGCGCCATTTTAGTTCCTTTCCAATTTGAATAATTTCTAATTAAAGTGTTCGAAGTATTAGAGAATCTTTGGTTTTTTATTTTATAGTTTTTGTTGTGTTATTTTTAAAAAAAATTCTGTTGAAGCAATTACTTTTTGCTGCTGCGTTTGCGCGCAAAAACGTTTATTGTTTTCATTATTTTTCATTATTATTATCGTTTACTTTTTGTTTCTTTTAATTTATTTTCCTTTTAATTTAAATTTCTATTATCTTACAAAGCCTATATTTACAATCTTAAGCCAATCAATGTACAATATTCGATACCCTTTATTACGCTCAAATGTTACTCCCGGTATTGACAAAACAAATACGTTAATCCATTAATAAAATTACACCTAAAATGTTTTACAACAAAGTTGTAGAAACTTTTACTCTCGGAAATGGAGGTGGTCTTCAAATATTTATAACATGAACCGTTCGGATGGAATCGTTGAAAAATATATTTTCAATAAAAGAGAAAACTAAGATTAGATTGAACTAAACAGGAGAAAGGCAACTCTTAACATGGAAATATGATCTTATCTCTCTCAAGAGTGGTGTTAGAATCTCCTAGACGGAGGGTAAGGGTATTTACGGCAAAGAGGCACATCCAACTGTTAAAAGGGAGAGGCGTAATGATGACTATCTCAAATTTTCGGCATATTCATTTACCTAATAGTTGAATATTCCGTCGTGTGAACGCGGTACAAAAATTTGCACTGACGGGTTAATCTCTCTCTGTTTCTTTTCAATGCGAATTATTTACACAAAATTTTGCTTTCTTCAGCAGTTATAAAATTACAATAAATGTCTGTTTTTATCAGCATTAACTAAAATTCAATTAAATTTCTGTTCTCATCCGTTATAACAAAATTATAATCGAAGGTCTCACCTTTCTTAAATGTTTTAATGTCGCCAAATTCACCCAAAGCTTAATTTTATTTCGATTCAATTCTAAAGACTTCATCTAATTGAGAACTGCAGAAAGTTACACGGTTCTCTAATAGTATAACTTTTATATTATTATAGAACCGTGAGGGGTTCCTAATGAACATACTAAAAGACCTCGGTCCTGAGAGGAGGGGGGGGGATCTCGCACTGCCACATTGGATTTCATCCCCTCTGTTTTACTTTTTCTCGAATATCTTGAAAACGTGTAGTGTTTAACAAATTAAAGAGAGTACAATCCCTACAAATGCACTTTTATTTTCTTTCTATTTTTAATATTTTTTGTGATAATTGGTCTCAAAATGGATGAATTTGTAAAAAATCTTAGTTGAGAGTCCAGTCAACGAAGGGTTTGAAAAAATAATTAAATCTTATAGCTTTGAAAATTGGTACAAAGTTCACGAGAGGCTTCCGGGTCTGTTCATAAATGATGTCACCCTTTTTTCACTATTTTTGACCCCCCCTCCCCTCCTTTGTCACAAAGTGTCACACTTCACCATACCCCCTGCCTCCCCCTTGTCACATGTCACACTATATTACATAAATATAAACTTGCAGTTCAGAAACAAAGCACTACGTTATAGATCCTATTTCAAATTTTATTTTTAAACTTTAACTATGCGTTTTAATGACATTTGCGAGCATAACAATAATAATGATTATATGTGTACTTATTTTGTATGAAATAAGATTAAGGTTTACAACAAAAAAACCTAATTAATATACAATAGTAATAAAATATTAATATAAAAGAGCAATTGTAAACAGAAGTATTTTGGAATTTGAAATGGTATTTGATATATTTTGCTTTAAATCTTCTCTTTACTTTATGAACACAAAATACTCTTAAACACATTGATTTAAAAAAAAAAAAACACCTCAATAAAATCAACCTGTTTGTGCCACTACCAGTTTTACCACTCACCCAGGTGGGGCGACGTATCTTTTGTTGGACATTTCAAGGGTGTGACAGGGGAAGGTTCTCTTCTAATGGTGACGAATTTCTGCTGCTACTATATTCTCAGAACCTACCCTGAATGCCTTTTTCGAAAAGAAAGTAATATAAGTGGGGAAAAAAAATCACATGAAGGTTGTTTTAGCCCCGATTAAAAAATACCCTCACATTCTGGTAATTTCAAAATAACTTCAACATTTAATCTTCTGATTTTAAATGTTTTTATTTTAACCAAAATGTGTGATGTCACACTTCTTGTTACCCCCTCCCCTCCCCTTGTCACAAACTATCACAATTTCACGAACCCCCTCCACCCCCTCCAAGCGAGGCATCATTTGTGGACGACCCCTCCGTTGAAGATACTAAGTCTCCGGTCCTGTAGGAAGAGCTGGCGTCTTCATCTTCGATTTCATATCTCCTGTTTTAGTTTTTTGTGAATATCTTGAAAACTATTTAATTTTCAAATTAAAACTGACTTAATTAATTAAAGAGCGTAAAATTATCTACAAATACATGGATTTATTATTCTACTAAATTTAACAGTTTCTGAAATAATGAGTCTTAAATTTTTGCCATCTTGGATTTCACAACCCCTTTTTTTCTAGTCTTTTTTAAATACCTTGAAAACTATTCAATTTTCAATTACATGTAATGCAACAATTTAATGATCGTAAAATTCCCTATAAATACATGCTTTTATTGTTCTTCTAGATTTAATAATTTCTGAGAGAGTGTTTTTGAAAGATTGCAGCCATTTTGGATTTTATAAACTTTTTTAAAGTTTATTCTTGACTATCTAGAAAACTATTTAATTTTCAAATTACAAATGATACGATTCATTATTCAAATACGTCCAAACCTTGTGTCTTTACGATCGTAATAGAATAATTTTCAAAGCCCTTCATTCCCTCGAAACAGCAAAAAGTTTTGTATATGGACAACGAAAAGAAATTTAAAAAAAATTTAAGCGATTAGAGAAAACAAAATTTAATGACTGAAAATTCAATTTTTGTCTTTTTTATTTCATTTTTTTTCTCCTACTTTCCTTAAATTTTCCTGTTATCACCTAAGAAATTAAATATTTAAAGTCCGACTAGGCCGATTCAGTATAGGAGTGAAACCAAAATTGTGTCCTACTTTTGGTAGTCAGTTTCTTATATATTTATTCCTAGGTTTAATACTTGCACAAGAATTTCACTGCACTCTTATTACAGTGCTACATAATTTTTGAAACGAGATGTTTAGTGAAGTTTGTAATTGCTTTACAATTAGAGCAAGTGCAATCTTGATATAAAATTAGTTGCTCTCAAACAAAATTTTAAATTGTGATTTTGAAAAGATTATTTTTGAATTAACTTTTTTTGACATGTAAAAACCTTTCCAATAAGAACTTCTATTTAAAATTAGGTAGAAAAAATAGCAATAGAAGAAAATTAGCTTAAAAATGAAATGCATCTCCCACATTCTACTACATTTACAGTAAATTTATACAAATAAAACTCTTTTTCAAAAAAAGTAAAAATTTCTGTAAATTGTATTTTTATTCATTTGTGTATTACTGTAAAAACTAATTTTGAAATTCATCATTACCGTAATTTTTTTTCATCATTGTTACTACCAATTCTCTTTATATTATTATCAAATATAATCTTGAAATTCTTTCTAATATAAGACGATTAATATCCAAATAAAGAAGAAAAATCATTATTAACAGTTAACAAAAGTTAGAAATTAAGAATCGCGTGCCCCCTCCGCCCACCATTTTCGAATGAAATAGGAAAAACACTTCGCCACCGTCCACTGTCTATATGTTTTTTCGATTTCGTTCAAAAATGGCGGGTGGATGGGGGAGTCGACCCTTTATTGCAAATCTAGACGTCGCAAGTTTTCATATCAAATACAAATTGTCGAAATCGGTCAGGTGGTTGTTGCTGGCGAACTGTCTAAAGGGTTTTCCCCACATGGTAAAATCTTCAGATGGTTTACCAGCCACAACCACTCGACGGATTTCTATAATTTTTATTTAATGTCAAAGCTTATGACGCCTAGATATGTCATCAAAGGTCGCCTGGCCACCCACCCCATTTTCGAACAAAATCGAAAAAACACTTTCCCACAGACATTCTCGAAGCGGTCAAGCCCTTTAGACAGTTCCCCAGCAACAACCACCAGACCGATTTCGACAATTTTTATTTTATATGAAAGCTTACGACGTCTAGATTTTCAATGAAGGGTCGCCTGCTCCTCGCCGCCCCCGAGTTTCGAACGAAATCGAAAAAACACTTCTCTACCGTTCATTGTCTATATAAATTTTTTCGATTTCATTCGAAATTGGAGGTTGGTGGGGCGCAAGCGACCCTTGATGACATATGTAGACGTCATAATAAAAATTGTCGAAATCCGTCGTGTGGTTGTTGCTGGCGAACTGTCCAAATGTTTTTCCGCATAGGGAATGTATATCGGGAAAGAGTTTTTTTCGATTTCGTTCGAAATTGGAGGTTGGTGGGGCGCAAGCGACCCTTGATGACATA
>BGPR01001685.1:145794-188433 GCA_013235015.1 Araneus ventricosus | reverse complement strand
CGGGACGTTATAGACATCGTATTTCCTCTGGTATGGACGGAAACACCAGACACACACCGGGACGTTATAGACATCGTATTTCCTCTGGTATGGACGGAAACTCCAGACACACACCCCAGCGCCAAACTTTTACCAGTTTGATAGGTGGGATGATCTGTGGTATGGAAAGATAGAGATGTTCTTGAGGATTCATTGCCCGTTTTTCCATTAGGGTCTTTTTTGATTGATAAACATTTGCTCATCGACTTGGACAGGCAACAAGTCGACAATCTAGAATAGGTGTAGCAAATATTTTCTTCTTGAGAATTTAAAAAATATTCGATAGTCGAGAAGAAAATTCAAAATAATATTTAAAATATGTTTTTAATCTATATATAAAGAGGATATTTTTTGAGTATTATGTATGTTCTTTATTTTGTTCTTTATGCACGTCCAGACCATTGGACTTACCAAGACCAAATTTGGCACAGTGATGGCTTATCACAAGAGGAAGCTAACGCCGTAATTTTTTAAAATTCGAATTAAATTTTTATTTCTTTAATTTTAAGTAGTAAATTTGGGCTTCTTTTGCCTATTTTCGCTTTTTTTCTTTTTTATCCATGAAGAAAAGTTATACTTACGTTGTTTATGGGTCTCTTCAATTTACTTCTATTGGATTTTACTTCTAGTGTTTTAATTTTTATATTTTGTATATTTCTCTTTAAATAGTATTCTTGTAGAGCTGTATTAAAGGATGTTGGTTCTTACATTTTCTTCCCAAATTTTATTTTACTTTTATATTTATTTATTTATTACTTCTTTTCATATATTATTGCAGTACTAAAGTAAACTGGTTGGAATAAAAAGTTTCATTTTAAAGATGAATTTTGTTTTCACATCGAGATTGTCTAAATATTTGGAGAGAAAAAAATGGGGGGGGGGTATATGAATATGTTTGGAACCCGAGCAACACCGGGTTATCAGCTAGTATTTCTAAAAGTCAGAAAAATTTCACAAAAAATGCTGACTTTGGTTCTAAGAAGTGTGAAAAATGATCCTTAATTTCCCGAGAAAGCTTCTCTTTGTACGATTTGTAATTGATAGTTTTCAGTTCAAGATTAGAAAGCGGCTTTCCCATGAGGTAGCGATACCCGGTGACCTTATCGGGTGCGTCTTAAGTGACCCAGCAGGTGGATAAAAATACTTCTACGGAATGAGAGAAGCAGAGGATTCTGAGACAGAAAAGAAAAGTGGGAATTTTGGCTCGCGATATCGAAATTCTTTGCTTTTGAAGTTCGTTACAAGCATTTGAAAATGCATTAGATACGCAGTAGATCGGTTGGGACTATTTGAAAAGTTCTTTATAATCGAGGGTTCGTTATACCAGAGTTTGACTGTACTTTGTTAACTTTGGGCAGAAATATAACAGCCGCAAATGTGTTTCTGTAAATCTCGATCACAAAACCTACAAAATCAAAATAAACCGAAAATTCTAGAAGAGAATTTTCGATTTCATACATTTAAACACATATATATTATTTATAATATACATTTCTTTTCTATTTTTTCTAGTGGTACTTTCTTAAATATAATTTTATTTAATATAATTATGATTTTAAAGATACTTAAGTTAATATAGAATGTATTAATTTCAGTTAAGCTCCTAAATATTCAAAGATGTAAAGATATCGTTCAGATTATTTTGATCCCCAAATCATATTATTCACTAATTAATCTATCAGAACACAGGACTAAAAAAAGTTAAAAGAAAAATGCTTCAGATAGCACTGTTATTGTTCATAGTGAGCATTTACAATTGGAAAATGCTTGTCGGGTTCTTAGGACCCACGCTGTGAAAGGCTGCAAGCCGTTATCTTCACCCGTATAAGGAGAAATAATGATCAATAGCATACTGTCAGCTGCCCTAAATAGGAAACCAACTTTTAAATTTGGATTAATGGATAAACTGAGCACAGAAACACGTTTCGGTAATCGAAATTAATGTAATTTCAAATTCTATATTAAAGAGGTAAATCTTATCCTTTCTAAAAATTATGAGAATTTATATAAGTTTAGTAACTCCATGTATTAAAATTTTAATTTCATATAATGTTCCCATATAACTGATTCGTGACAAAGACATTCTTTCCTTTTCATTATATTCTGTATGGTTTCAGCGCTTATTATCGTCCAGATTTGCAGCAGTTTGTCACCAAGTCACTCAATTGATGACGGAAGAAACGAACCAGCCCGTAACCGGTGTTCCAGTATATCCAAAAGATTTTCGATTGGGTTAAGATCCGGGATTTGTGGTGATCAATTCATGTGGGAAAATGAATCCTCATGTTCTCTGAACCGATTCTAAATAATTACTGCTAGTTGGATCTTGGCATCGTCTTCCTGGAATATGCCAGTTCCATAGGGTAAGAAAAACTCCATTGATGGGATGACCTAGTCATTAAGCACGTTTAAATAATGCTGCGACTTCATTTTGTTGTCATATAATGTTGTTGATCTCAGACCAGACCCATTGAAGAACCCCAGATCATAAAACTGTCTCCATTGGCCAGCTCAGTAGGCATTATGCATGAAGGGTGTATCTCTTCTGGAGGCCCTCTTCTAACTCTGGTGCGCTTATCGTTCTGGAATAGGCTGAATCTTGACTCATCAGATCACATGACATTTCTCCACTGCTCATCAGTCCAATCCTTATGAAGCATAGAAGATTGGAGCCGTTTTTTTACGGTTAAACGCCGAAACAATTGGCTTTCTTGTGGGTCTAAAATGGGGAACTTCAGCATTTTATAAAAACACATGAAAGTCATCCGCATTTGTAGAAAAAATCATTCTAATTTCAAATATGCAAGTGAAATTTTACGTAAAAATTTATTTATTCAAATATTGAGAGCGAAAGTTGCACTGAAATAGCAAGAATCATGATGCAATCCGAAACGCACTCTCATTGGCCGAGTAGATTTTGACGTCAAAGTTTCCTTCCTTTGTATACTTCTCATTCGCTACTTTTCCCTGCTTTGAATCAAGGCGTTTGTACCAGCTAACATTTTAAAAGTGAAGTTTTTGGCTTTTCTACTAATCAACGTTCAATTTCACAATGGATATTGGTTTTGTGCAAGGTAAATCGGATAATTTGCCATGGATGGATTCTACAGGGATAGCAATGTATTTCAAGAAAAATTCCGATTTTATGATGGCTGAGATACGAGGAATAAAAGCACAACGGTAAAATTTCTCCTTTTTTTTGTCTTATAATCCTCCTCAATGAAACAACATAAAACAAAAAATAAAATAAAATGCTGAACTTAACTAAAAAAAACCTGTCATAACTCAGAATCCAAACAGTATCCCATGGTGTGTATACTAATTTGTAGATAGACAAAGTGCTTAAAAAATAAAAAAAAAGAATAAAAAACAGAACCGATGAAAAAAATTAATTCTAGCTTAACTTCTTTTTAATGATAACCTGAATTCGGCATAAAAAAAAGAAAGGAAATCTTTAAACTCCCATAAAAAAAATCCACTGAAAATGAAGAAATAAATTAATTCTAGTAATGCTATTAAATCATCACTATCCCCGTGTGGATGAATCAGCATAAATTTAAAAAAAGCAGGAAACCGCTAAAGGCCAGCTACGTTTCCATGCATGTGTCCGAGCTTAACTTTTCATGTGAAAAAAATAAAAATAAACTTTAAAAAAATAAACAAAACCGTGGTTTGAAAAGTATGAAATAATTTTCTTTTTAAAATCGGTACCAAAATAGAAACAATATTAAATCCATTTAAAAACCTTAATCAACAATAGAACCTTAAAAATACACGTGGCTATCACGTAATCTTTCAATGCGAGTTCATACAGGTACTTTTGCTTTTAACCTCATCTTATACTAATATCAAAAACAGAACAAATATGAAATTCAAGGCTCATCTTTACATTGCTTCCTGATATTGTTATGAGGTATCAATGGTTCCTTAAAATGCAAATTCAATGTAATCATAAAAGAGGGATAATAGAGGGAAAAAACAAATTAAATTTAACTATTTGCTTTAAAATATCTATTTCTTTTTTCCTGCTAACCTCACCTTATACTTCTTTAACTTACTTTTTGAAGACTAATTTTGATTTTAATACATTCATTGAATATAAAGGATTTATTTTGCATCAAAAATTCTGCGAATTATTTTGTTGAACTGCAAATTAAAACGAATTTCATTATCAAGAAAGTCGTGAATTTAAACTAATGTTTAAGATATTCTTATTAATTTTCAATAGTACTCTAGTTTTTTAAAAAAATATAAGAAACATTCGAATTTCCATTGAAAAAATTTATCCATTAAAATATTAAGAGCAAGTTTTTTGAAAAAAGAATCTTAAAGAAGGTGGAATCTTCTATATTTTTACTTTTGAGGGACCGGCCCCTCAAAGGGTAAAAAAATAAATTCCATGTAATCAAACGGGGAAAAAACTAATTAAATTTAACTATTTGCTTTAAAATAACTTTCTTTTTTCGGCTGCTAACCTCACCTTCTACTTCTTTTAAAAACAAAAAAGATATCGAATTCTGAATTTACTGTGCTTCATGATATACAATTTTAATAGATATAATATAGATTAATAACTCACATCAAAATGATCTCCACAGACATGACAATGCTGCGTGCTGATAATTCCGGATTAAGCTTCGGATCTCTCTTCATCGCTTTACACCACTTTTTGCGAATAACATAAGTTCTTGGCACATTTTTAAATAATTTATCGGGCGCTGTTAGAGTTGTATTGCTACATTTAGAAACAATACAATACTTGTATCTTGCCGACATTATTTTATGTGATGCGATAGTCAGTAAATATAGAAAAAAAAGAGAATCTCTATAGAGAGCGAACAGGAAGTAAGTGTATGTCTCCCCTGTCAGGAATCTATGACGTCAGACCCGTTTCGCGCCAAAATGAATCGCTTTTCCCGCGTTTTCTGAGAGGCGAACTTAGATTGCAAATTAAAAAAAAAAAAACTGTCTAGAATTTTTTTTTAATGTTATTGTTCGTTTCGAAGCATTTTAAATCGATTTAAAAAATAAAAAAAAAAATGCTGAAGTTCCCCATTGTTCAGTTCCATTCCTTTAAGTTCTCGTCATATTGTGGGTATTGTTATACCCCTATGTCCTGTGTCAAAAATTACCGTGGGTTCAGGAGGTAATTATTTTGCGATTTTTCTTCATCAGTCGCTTCAGATATCTTCGGTCCTGAGAACTTAAGAATTTTTTCCGACCACATTTATTCCGAGATCCTGACGATTCGTCACAATCCTTCCAGGTTTTAATAATGCGCTATACATTTATCTAGCCCATTTCAGTAATTTCAGCTATCTCTTTAGTCGTTTTCTTTGATTGATGCAGAGCAATAATTTTACCCTTTTTAAAATCGGAAGCATTATTCACGCGACTGCTTTGAACAACTTCATACATTGCTACAGAAATGATCAATTGCGTAGTGCTTCAGAACTATTTAAAGGAAAATTTTTTTTATTTAAATTAGCAACGGCAGTTTTTAAATCTCTGTACTACCGAGCCAATCAGGGGCTCTTATGTATTCGCATATTATTTTTCACATTGCGACTTTTTTTTGCCAGTTAGTGCATACGAATCCAGTATAAAAGAAAATGCATTAGGGACTGATATTTTTTGTCTTGTTATCTGAAGTATTTGAAGGTTCCAGGATAAAAACGATGAGGTTCCAATTTTTTAAATTTTGCATGAAACGAGAAACAAAGTCTTTGGCATTTTAACATAAAACCTCGATTAACGAGCACCTCTCATAACGAGTAGTTCACATATAGAGCAAAATAAATTGTAAAAAAATTACTCGCTTAACGACAAACGATGAGAGGGGAAGTCCCGGATTGTGCTACATCAGTCTGCGTTCGGCACTCGTTCCGCTAACATCTTACTGCCGCTTGTTATCAGACATTTTTTTAAACTTGTGTTCAGACATACAACTTATGATTTTTTTTTTTTTGCAAAGTTTTAGAAGCCTTGCAGAAATGTTCCTGAAGAACAAGCTGCAAAAAGATAGCCGTAAGAAAAGAAAAATTACTGTATAAATGAAATTCAAAATTATTGAAAAGCCATAACGAGGTGTGAGCGTGGCTGTCTAGCAAGCACGCGCACATACAATGGATTTGCACAATCCTCAAGAACAAGGACGTGATTGAGGAGGTATATGCTTCAAGGGTAGTGAGAAAAATGTGTACGCAACGGTTCGTCTCCTGCCACAAAAGTAGCGAAAAATAGTGAAAAATACAACTGCTTACCCACCAGTGTGGGGAGCACTTACTCACAACGGGCTATCACATGCATAAAAAATAAATCTTCTCTCTGTTATAACAAATATTCTATTACATGTAAAGGCTCCCACTTTTCAGAGATAAAATGTTCTCTTTATTACAAGAAATTATATCATTGCATAAAAATACATGAGAGGTAGCTATTATATCTATGCGATAGTGCCTTCAAACAACTGGCGGTTTTGCTAGTCCGGGACACATCGAGTCCGTAGGTGCAGTGAGAGATAATGGAATGATCCTAAGTGAAAAGAGGCAGGAGACCCGCCCCCTCTCGTCTAAACCAAAACTGTCAGGGCAATTGGAAAAAATAATTTTATATTGTTTTATATCGTATTGTTACTTCTTTCAGAAACCCAATTTGAAGATGTAGATTTAATTACCATGTTCCCAATTCATCTTATTTATATCTTGTAGTAAGTATATAAAATCCCAATAAAACTAATTAATTCACGAACTACACAATCAGCTAACTATTCAAACTTTAGTAAGCAAGTCACGTTCCTCGGAATGACTGGGCATCCGCGTCGCGCGTCAAACCTTCTTACTTTTTCCGTCCTCCCCAGGGTTAGCATCGCTCATAAATAAATAAAACTGTATATTAGTAAATTCAAAAAGGCCAGGCTATAACTTTTATAGGAAGGATTTTTACATAAAATGACATATAAGCAATATAGGACAAAAATGAAAAATTTGAACATAAAGAACCATACTTTTCCAATATGTGTTTTCCAACTATGTAAATATAAAGAGAAATATGATAGCAGCCTATTTAATAATAAACATGACAGGAAATAGCTGAACTTGATCAAATTATTGGTTACAGAGATATTGGATTGCCGTAAAAATTAGCAGTTTGAGCATTTGAGGTAAATGTGGATGATCATCTGGTAGTCATAAATCGATGGGGTAAAATTCAGCTTTAAGCGAATTATTTCAGAATTTTGATGCTTTAAAATCTTTCTTGACTGTACTAATCATAACCCCCAAAACTCTTCCGGGGGGTCGGGCCCCCCCCCCCCCCCCCCCTCTGAAATTGGGGTTGTTTCCTCTAACATCGGAATAATAGTTTCTGTAATAGCTATAATGGCTCCCTAATCTTTCAGTTGGAGAGCTTTCCGAAAATATTTATTAAATTTGGATTTTATTTTGTATGTCATGTGACAAACCTTGCGAAAAGTGTACGCCAAGTTGCTTATTTTCGCTTTCTTTTCTATGATGTCAAGATAAAGAAAAGCATAAGGAATTGATAATTTTTATCTTGTTATAGGAAGCGTTTGAGGGGTTCAAAGGGGAAAAAAATTGAGATTCTGATTTTTTTGAATTTTGCAGGAAGCGAAAAACAAAATTTCCAGTTTTTGACACCGTAGCTAACAAAATCTACATTATTATTTTTTTTATCTGAATTAAATATTGAGACAATACAGCAAATCATGAAGTGTCAAAAATTTATTTAAAGCCAGCTGCAGCGTAGTTATATCTCTACTAATACAAAAAGAGAATGTGTCTGCTTTTACTATCTGCCGAGCAGATCGCTGGACCTAAATGTACGAAATATGGCCTGAGGAAGCTTTGGAGGAGGAGATGTATAATTCGAGGATATATTTTTTGAAATTTAATTAAATTTACTAAAAATTAATTATTTTTTATAAAAATGAAGTAAAATCGGATTTTTTCCTTTTTAATTTCGAAAAGTATTATGTCAAAAAATTTATTTTTAGAATGTGTAAAAATTAAAATATTATCGTTTTTAAATATTTATGATACTAATTTAGTTGCCATATATTCATTAAATAAAATTTTAACCGTCTTTTTCTCAGTTGTCCAATATCTGAAATATATAATTCTAATGGAATTTTATCATCCAACCAGTTTCCGAGCATATAACTAATAACTACACCCATGAAGCTAAGAGACAGCGCTGAAACCTCTAATCATAAAAAAATTGAAATCTTATAGTTTTTAACCTGAGCCCTTCAATTGATAACAGCAACAACTGCAACTTCCGCTCCCCAGACATAAATGTCCAAGTTTTAAATTCAAGAAATATTTACAACTATTTCTTCTGCCAAGAACGGTTATAAAACATTTATGGAGAAAAAGTTGATATTAAAATTGTGGTAACACTTTTTTATACACATCCATTGATTTTTAAATGTTTGCGTTTTTTTTCCACATCCTTTAATTTATGGATATCGGGTATCTTTTGAAAATGAATAGTGATGTAAATGAATGTAACACAAATCTGTTCAAACATTGTTACACACATCTTTTATACTTGCTAAATTATTTCGCAAGAAATTGTCAGTCCTTCAAACAGCCTCACACCGACCTTAACTTTTGAATAATTGAATTCTTTCTGATTGATGAATGTTCGTGCATTGTAGTTTCCTTCATTGCAAAATACTATTTTGTATAATGGCAGTTTAAGGAAAGAAATTTCGAGCTTTGGACAAAAATGATCCTATTATCGTAGGAGAGTTTCAACTTTCTAAATTAAAAAAAAACGAAAAGTAAAGTTTCTATTCTCCTGGACATTTAGATAACCATATTAAATTCATTATTTAAGTAAGTACAGTGGTACCTCCCTTAACGGACACTCCCGAATAGCGGACACCTCTAAATAACGGACATTTTTACTAGTCCCAGTCCTTTTATATAGGACAATCCATGTTATTCCCTCTGGATAGCGGACACTCCGAATAGCGGACAAGTATTTTTGAAAAACTTTAAGTTATTTTCGCAAACATTTCAAAATTATTCTAACAAGCAATCAAAAAATATATTTTTAAGCATCTTTACAACGAACTTTTCCCAACTCCTCCCTTCCGTGCTTGACACAATGGAATTCGATCCTAAAATGTGCACAATGGTAATCTTTTGCCCCCCTCACCCTTTCTTTCTTCCTATTCTTACAAAACTCCCCGTGTTTCTTGGAATTTAGAGGCGCGAAATCTGTTTGGGGGGCTTGGTCGTTGGTCATTGGCGAAGCTAAAACTTGACTTGTCTATTCAGTTTAGTCCGACAGTGCAAACTGATTAAAATGACGTCGAAAAGGAAGATATTGAATTTGAAAGAAAAAATTGACGTTCTGAAAGTTATTGAAAAGGAAAAGCTGAGCGTTCGTAGACTTTCCGAACGTTTCCACGTTGGTAAAACGCAGATTAGTGAACTTCTAAAGGATAAAGAAGGAATTCGAAAAGTGTGGGTCCTGAATTCGAACGAACATTTTAAAAAATTGAAGTCTCGTAAGATAGAAATAAGCGAAATTGACGAAGTGTTGATGAAATGGTTCCGTTCTGCTCGTGCAAAGAACATTCCTGTAAATGGTGTTTTGCTCCAAGAAAAAGCCAGAGAAGTCGGTGAAAGTTTGGGATTAGAAACTTTTATGGCCTCAAATGGATGGTTGGAAAAATTCCGGACACGTCACAACATATCTTTTAAACAGATTTGTGGCGAAGAAAAATCTGTAAATCCAAATGAAGTAACAGATTGGTTTCGAAAGCTTAAATCTTTGCTTAAAGGATATGATGACAGAGACATTTTCAATGCCGATGAGACTGACCTCTTTTACCGCGTCCTTCCGGAAAAGACCTCATGTTTAGAGGGTGAAAAATGTAGTGGCGAGAAAATTTCAATAGAGCGGCTCACTCTTTTGCTGTGTTGCAACATGCTGGAAGACTTCGAAATTCCAGTTGTTATTGGAAAAGCTAAGAAGCCTAGATGTTCCAAGAACATTGATGTACGAAAACTTAGTATTTGTGGAAGTCAAATGAGAAAGCGTGGATAACCACTGAGATAATGAGCGATTGGTTGGTGGAGTTAGACAAAAAGAATGAAAGAATATTGTAAAATTCGGTGCTATTTTTTGAAGTTTTAATTATTTAAAAATTAAGCAAATTTGATGTTTCAACTTGTTAATTTCGGAAAGTATTATACAACGAAAATTATTTTACACCGTATAAAAATTTTAAAAATTATCTTTTCATTGATACTAATTTAGTTTCTATACATTTTTTTAAAATTAATTTTAACTCTTTCTTCCTCAATTTTCCAATATCTGAAATATATAATTCTGATGGAATTTTATTTTCCTTACCCGTTTCCAAACATATTTCCTATAAATACATTCATGGAGCTAACAGATGGCGCTGAAGCCTCAAATACAATACATCGTTTACTCCCTGAATCCTTCATCTATTTTGTGAAATTGCTGTGCAGTGAAACCTCTCTATTTAGGTCGTCCTCCGTTCCAATCAAAAATTGGCCGACAAGAGGTGTGACCCGTTTAAAGGTGTTTGATATATGGAAGTACAGAATGTGTATTTAAACAAGCCTTCATTTCTCCTTTCTTACAAAGTTAAGAATAATCTAAGGGAAAAAGTACTTTATTCTAAAATTCCCTTTTCTTTGCAAATGTATTACAATATGTGTTTGCCTGGATACCCGAGCTTTCTTGAAGGTAACTTTTCTCTCAGTTTTGTGTTTTAATTGGAAAAGTAAATCCCTGATCGATTTATCGGTAGTTGTTAAGGTATGCGGAAAAATGTTCTTAAAGATTAAATTTCTTGCGCTAAATAAATATTATTTAAAAAGATATTCAAAGCAACGCAATTAATTAAGTTACATAAAGTAAGTAAGTAGAAAATAAGCTCTCAAAGTCATAAATTTAATCATAAGTTGGACCATTTCGAACTTTCAAAAAGATTTCATGATGAAATAAAACGCTCACTATGGAGATTACTTAATTTACAATGCTTTCAAAATAAGAGCAAATGTATACAATTCCATTGATGAATAATTAGCCATCTGGAAAGGCTAATCCGACAATAACAAGATAATTTCAAAATCCGTTCTATTTTCCCTTTATCAAATGTCGCGGTGATCAAAAATACTCAATGAACAAAAAGGTTCTTTCCACTCATCTGACCAGTGATCGTTAAGAAGTACGAAAACTTCTTAACGGGGGGTAGGCAGGTAACATTGATAACAATTTCCACGGTTCTCCTCATACCGATTTCAGAACATTCGGCTTTAAATTCTCGCAAATGTCAGAAGGTTAATTGAAAATCAAGCACCAGTGATCACCTATGTAACTTTCCTAGACACTGTTGCTTTTTTTAAAAATATAAATCTTAATTTTGGACTGCTAAAATAAAATAAAAATTTAAATTTTTCCCGCAAAGTGTGGGAGGGGCGGTTGCATCCATTTCCCCCCTCCCCCAAGTCGCCGCAACTGATAATCGGTCGCAGAGATAATTGCTTTTCTGTAAATTTTGGCATTTTGAACATTTGAGGCAGAAAGCTCCAGCGAGTAGTCCTCTGGTAGTGATCTATAAAAATAGTGATATAAAATTCAGTTTCATGCTAATTATTTCCGAACTTTTTAAAATCTTTACTGTCTGGACTAACCACAACCACCCATACTAGTATTAGTGGTTGCGGCTTCCCCTCCCCATTTGGAGTTGAGGATGTTTCTTCCACCCTCTAAATAAATAGATGAGGGTTGGGTTGTTTCTGAATTAGCTATATTGGCACCTATTCTTTCATCTGATGAGCTGTCTGAAAATATTTATTCAATATGGATTTTTAAAATATGTGAGCCGCATTCACCAAGTGGTAAGGTTTCGGTTTCGGCATCGGAGGGCTCCAGGCCCGAAACGCGATTCCACCGATGATCTGCAGTGTTTGGAGCCTGCTGCACTCTAAATCATACATAGGGGACAAACGCCCTCCTACTATTGCGGTGCAAAAATACCCACACTGGCCCGGCCTACCCAAGAATTGAAGTGGGGAGCGCCAGCTCAGGTTTCGTCCTCGCCATCTGGCAGTACTTCAAAATTGCGAGGTCGTCCTAAAATAGCTCTCGTGTTTGTTGCTTAAAAAGTGGACGTTAATATCACTAAACTAAAGTAACTACATATGTCATGGTACAAACCTTGCCAAAAATTTATGCCAAGTTGCTTATTTTCACTTTATTCTCTAAGAACTCAGTATAAAAAAACGCATTAGAAATTCATATTTTTCATGTTATTGTCGGATTCATGCTATTCTGGGGTGAAATGAAGTTTCAAATTTTTTATTATTGCAGGAAGGGGGAAACAAAGTTTCCAGTCTTTGACCCCGTAGCTAACAATAAAAATATCATCACTTTTTATTTGAATTAAGTATTGAGGCAATACTGGAAATCGTGATGTTTAAAAAATTATTTTAAAAACAGTTGTAGTCATGACCAGATTTCTCATAGGGCCAATGTAGGCCATGGCTCAGGCGCAAATATAAAAGAAATTAAAATAAAACCAATGGCCGCTCGTCCATTAGGGCTTTCCCCTTGAAATTATTTTAAGAGCTTGTATTTCCTTTTTTCTTCTAATTCGCTTATTTTTCCACTTTGAGAGTTAAATTATCAAAGAAAATGACAAAAAGTAATAAGAAACATAAAAGGAAGACGGAAAATTGATCAAGAACTAAGAGAGGGACAAACCACAGAGCATCATAGAGTTTTGCCTCTTCTAAAGATCAAAATTCGCGCACTGAGTAACGCAGAGTGCTTCAGTCGGAAAAAAGCAACCCTTTCTCCGTTTGAAATAAGATGCCTTTGAGCTGCGTTTTCCGCTCTCGTTTGGAGACACTTCCGCTTTTGCCTTCCTCATTTGAGGTTTTTTTTGCTTTTTCTCAATAGTCCAGTCATTAAGAAATTTTTAAATCAAATTCTGGAGGATTTGTAATTTTCTGCTCATGTTTTTTGGGATGCTGATTACGAATCTGAAGTTTACCACCAAAATTTTTTGTTGAAATTTTAATAACGGCCAAAAAACTTGAAAACATTTTCCCCAGTTTTTGCTAATAACTCAAAAACTATCAATTTTTAGAATATCATCATTATAAACCAAAATAATCAGTACAAAATTTCCTACAACTTAGGTATACACAACTTTTGCGGCACTGCTTGTTTCTGAGCTGATGAGACGCCACTGAATAAAACATTTACAAATTCAGCAAGACTATACAAAACAGCGCTGTTTAAGCACATCCATACACACTAAATAAACCGGTGGCACATTTACGTTGCCTATTGTCATATCCATTGAGCTTTTATTATGTTTTAATTCTCATCAAATTTGGTGTCTAGTAACTTGTGCGTGCGCTTGTACCTATAAACCGTTAATTGAACGAGACTTTTTATTTTGGTTTCACTTTTTCTTCTAGTGATAAACTTTTTTGAATGGATAGAAATGACTTTAGTTATTATTACATTTGATTTCAGTAGTATTTATAGCCAGGGTTTATTAAAATTATGGTAAGACTTAAGAACAAAGTGCGGTTTCTCGCCAAACTGGGAAATTGCGCCAACCATCCAAAAAGTCGCCAAATATCCGCCATCTTGAATGGTGACAAGATGGCGGCGATTCTAATGACAGTCGTAACAAAAAAATGTAAATAGTAAATAAAATTGGAACTAGTGCATAAAATTGCAAATACTGCATAAAATTGTATGAAATTTATCATGAATTTTCTGACATTCTGGCACAAATTAGAAATTCTGGCAAAGTTTTAGGGTTGCCAACAAAATGAAGGTACCACATTTGGCGATAAATCAATTTGGCGTGGGAAAAAAATTCAACTTGGCGGACCGCACGTTTTTCTTAAGTCGAGCCAAAATTATTCTTCTGCCAAGCATATTACAGTCATTCATACGCTGGTACCTTAACTGAGTTATTTTCACTAACAGAACACCTATCTCTATAGTTGCAGTGAATGCACCAGGGAGAGAGGGCGCAGAATTAAGTGTTTTGGCTGAGCCTAGAACAAAAAAATTTTGCACTAATTCGTTCATTAGAATGCGGGGATACGTATTTCGGAGTTATATTTTGAAATTTTAATTAATTAAAAATTAATCGAATTTGGTTTTTTCCCTTGATAAATTTGGAAAATATTATATCACTCAAATAATTTTTACACCGTCTAAAATTTTAAAATAATTATCTTTTCAAAGATACTAATTTAGTTGCAACACAATTTTTTAAAATATAATTTTAGCATTGTTTTCCTTTGTTGTCTAATATTTGAAATACATAATTCTAAAGGAATTTTATCGTCCTACACTTTCTAAAAATGTATTATATAATATGTTTGGAGCTAACAATTGGCGCTGAAACAGCAAAATCATAAACAAATGAAATATCATTGTTTTATCCCTGTAACTCTTCAATTGAATACAATTTCAAGTGTAAATTGCTTTCACCAGCCTAGAGATAAAATTCGAAACTGTAAGTTATATCAATAACTGAATTTCCGGCATTTTAGAGTACGGTTATAAAAAAACTTATACGGAAGAGTTTTATATATTAAAATAGCTCTAAGTTTCCTAAACAACTGTCATTGAGATATGAATGCGTGGTTTTTCCCCACGTCCTTAATTTGTGAGTATTCTTCGAAAATGAATACAAATGTAAAGAATTGTAATTTCATCAATTTTCCCAGGACATTTAATTTCAATTGATAACTAATTAAACTGCTATTTATGTTCACCAGCCTGTACATAAATGACCAAGCTTTAATTTAAAGAAATGGAGTATTCTGGGACTTTGATAAATATAACTATATAGAATTATTTATAAAGTTTAATACGGTTTTAAAATAGTGGTAATACTTTTGTATATACGTCCAAGCACGTTTAAATGTTTGCTTGTTTTCTATGTCCTTTAATATATAAAGTATCTTTCGAAATTGACTACAGATGTGAATGATTCTCAGGCAAATTTATTCAAACAATACTTGCTGATTTATTTTGGCTAGAAAATTGTCAGTCTTCAAAAGACAGCTCGCAACGGCGTTAACTCTAGAACAACTGCACCCTTTTCGATAATCGAATATTCATGCATTGTAGTTTCCTTTATTGTAAGATGTAATTTTGTAAGATGACAGTTTAAGAAAAGAAATTTCAAGATTTGGACAAAAAATGTCATATTTACGTTTACATAATTTCCTAAATGGAGAGTTCCAAATTAATATAAAAAACAGCTGCAGTATATTTATATCTCTACTAATATAAAAGGAAAATTTATGTGCGTCTGAATGTGTATAAGTTTGCTCTCCAGGGTAGACCTCTGGCCTCTAGAGCAGCAAAATTTGGCAGAAAAATACTTTGGGAAGAGGTAATGTGTGTACTTCAGAGCTATTTTTTTATTTTAATTAGAATTTCAGCTGATTAAAAATTAATCGAAATTTTGACATTTTTGCTTTATAAGTTCAGAAAATATTTAAGTACTAGCTGCATGGCCAGGCGTTTCACGGGCTATCTCGAATAATGTGATATTCCCTAGTGGAGAGAAGCGAGATCAAGTTAATTCACGGTGACGCCTTTTCAGCATTAGTATCAATCCTGATAAAGAATTGGACCTCATTGATAATAGCATCCAGTTGAAGGTCAGGTGAACCACATTGGGCCCGCAATGGGGCAGTATCTGGGTTCCTTAGGGTCATAAGACTTTGGAAGTTTCGGAATTTTTTATTATTGTTTAGTGGCGAAACATTTTTTTAAAGGTAAGTTAAATCAGTCAGACAAATTTAGATATTCTTGAAACTAACATTTAAGGGATAGCAACGAAATAAAAGTCTGCTCACCTTCAGATCACTTACCACACACAGTCCGAGTGAAATGCGCCTTTACTGAACATAAGATTACCTGAATTATGTTAAACTCATATCGTTGTTAGATAAATTAGGGAAAATAACATATCAGGATAGGCCCTTACTTGCATGGTAGGTTTCTTGTAGGAAGAATTACACACCAAGATGGATAGAGAATCGAAAAGACCATTGATGTCCGAAAGGTAGATCTGGATGATTTAAGATATTAATAATTGCAAATGAAGTGAAGAATTATTCAGGTGGTTTAAACGGGATTCACCAATTTATTGTGACACAAGGTTATCTGTATTTACCATTGTTTTCAGTAAAAAACATTTGGCGAGAAATTAGTATTTTGGAATGGTTGATGTTCCTATAGAAGTTTTTTCTTCAGGTCTTCTCGATTTAGTCATCCACTATTTTGATAATGAGATCCCAGTGGATAACAGAATTCTTAATAAACCATAGAGTATAGGTAATTATCTTGAGAAATTTATTTTGAATAATTTGGTTTTTTTTCCGATTTGTTGGTTTAGCCGCTCCCCATATCGATGTTGCTATGGGACAAAGGACCTTCTTAAATAAGATCAGTATATTTTCCAACGTTAATTTAGTTTCTCTCTGTGAGACCGAGGCACTGATATAATTGTCCATAAATTTTAATATGCGTGATGTAGCTCCTTAATTTAGGATCATTGTCTATGATGAGGCTGAGATATTTCATTGTTGTTAACCATTCGAATGTATCTTCAAAAAGTTTCAATTCACTTGTTTGAATGCTTGTGGGAACCTTTCTGAAGATTATTGATGTTGTTTTCCTGTGTTCACAGCTATTTTCCATTTACCTCGCCAGGTTTCCAAAGTAATAAGATAGTTTTGAGAGGTACTATTAATGTAGTTAATCGTTGTGATGGCAATTGGGTGGCAAAAATTTGTAGACACCGAAAACTACCGGGAGTATAGGGGGTAGACAGAAAAATTTAAAAACTTAGTTACAAAATGAACTTTCCGGGGCCCAATATTTTTAAAAATAATTTCTTGTTTCATGCAGCTAAAATGAATAAAAATTTTAATTTTTATCCCCAAAAAGTGTGAGGAGGACTGTCTCACACACTCCGATTCGCCGCCAGTGGTTAACCGTTGCTGCCTATGCGAATAGAGTTGCGTCTGAGTGATGTTGGGGATTTACTAGCTCAAAAGCCATCTTTTAAACCAAATGCAGTTAAATCTGTATATAGCGATATAATCTATAATGATAAACCTAACTATAACGATATTTTCTATGGTCCGGGGCACATCCTATTTACTCAATGTATTTTAACCTGCCTAAACAATAATCACTTTTTGGACTCACCTTTCTATAACGATAATTTTATCTCTTTAGAAAGCTGGTATAGTACAATCCCAATTTTTTTCCCTTTGAAAACGGCAACATATGGTCAAGAATGTCAGAAAACATGGGGATCTCAGAGAGAGGGATCTAGAAACTGCAGCCTGATGCTGGGAAATCGGGATTGGGGAAGGTCTGTGCACAATGAATGTGCACAATGTTTGTTTCTCTGACTCCTAGTGGGCAGAACCTGTTCATTCACATTGGCGCGGCGTAAAACATTGACTAAAAACTGTAGGATTTTTAAGTCGACGATAACTAATTTTGAAATAAAAAGAAAAGGCATTGAAGATGCAGTGAAAATAAAGTAAAGTGGATAACAACAACAAAAAAATATCCATGGATACCGTTAATGACGATGCTGACAAAATTTTCAACTAAAATTTTCATTTTGAAGTTCTTAAAAATGCTTAAATATTAAATTTTATTTTAACATATAAAATTGTATATTTTATATGTTTAAAAAATACAATTTATATCAGCTATTTATTTGTAAGAATAATCAATAAGCGTAGTAAACATGTTATTATATAAATAAATACACACGCATATAAATATTGGATGCGCAAATCCTCAAACTATCTATAACAATAATCTTTCTGTAAAAATATTTTTTCTAGGTCCCTACAATATCGTTATAGACAGGTTTTACTGTATTAGAAAACTCAAAAAATTCCAGGTTATAACATTTATAGGAAGGAATTTCGCATAAAATGACATATAAAGAAAATAGGACAAAAAATCTAAAGTCTCTATTTAAAGAACATACATTTTTCACATATGTTTTCCAACTATGTAAACATGAAGAGAAATATTCTTGTAGCCCATTTAAAAGCAGACAAGACAGGAAAGAGTTGAACTTGATACAATTATGGGTTAAAGAAATAATGGCAATTTGAACATTTTAGGGGGGAAGCTTCCACGGGTGATCCTTTAGTAGTGATCTAACAAAGGCAAAAAATTGTGCTTTATTCCAATTTTTTTCCAAATTTTGATGCCTTGGAATTTTTTATTCACTGGGCTAACCATAACCATGCATACTAGCATCGGTGGCTGCGGCTCCCCTAATCTTTAATTTGCTGAGTATTCTCAAAGTATTTGCTCAGTTTGGATTATTAATCCGCAGGGGAAACAAGAGATACACCACCCTACATAATTTTCTCAGTTTGTGAGATGACTGGCAATTTGTGTGTCCCATTTTAAAATGACTTTCGGTCATATGATCTATTGCAGGGGATTTTCATCTGAAAAGCCATCGTAATGGTGTGCAGGTAAATATGTTTGAGGGGCCCAAAAGTAAATGTTCCCTTTTTCATTCCTCAGTGGATAGGAAGATATGATGAATTAAAAAAAATTCCGAGTTTAAGACATACTTCCAGCTATAATCTGTTATACGATGTGGTGCAGTATCTTAATTATAAAGTTCAAGTTTTTTTGTTCGATTTTGATATGGGGATGATATCCCTAGAAATATTAATATCGCTAGTAGCTTCTAAGCCAACAACTATTTTAGCTCCTAAATTAACAACTACTGAGTTCATCAAGCTACTCGTTAAAATTATCAATTTCCTAAATTCATCTACATCTGATGCCATGGTGTAGTCGCAAAATAAGCAGTGCCGGAACGCTCCAATCTAAGTGACAAGAATCACTCTGTTTTGAGGACGTTTTCACAATTTTTTCATATTTATTACTCTTGGGAAAAAAGCAGTGCCGGAATGCCGTTCCAGTGCGTTCCGGCTCCATTACAACCCTGATCTGACGTGGCCTTTAGCAAGTACGTTAATGATGCAGCAGCATTAGCGACAAATCTTGATATTAACGTAGAATGCTTCTTTAAAAGGCACAGAAAGTTATTCTTTTCGATCATGAATGCACTGATAGAAACAGAAGACCCAAAATTATTATTTAAAGTTTAATTTTACTAACAATTGTGGATGCTGCTTAGAATTCCTTTTAAGAAAGGTTTGACTCCTTAAATGAATGCAACACATTATTTAAATTTCTAATTGAATTTAGGATTATCTCAGAATATGACTTAAAAAATTCGTATTCAGGTTTTGATAATTCAGTACAAGTTTCTAATGGAGATTCAATATCTGGGGATGGTGATGGTGATGACTTGTATAATGAATAAATGATGTACAAAATCATTAATGATAATATTACAGATCCTTTAAAAACTTGAAATTTATTGAATTAATAATTTAATTGAAATTAATTTAACCATTTTCCAACTTTTGTGCAATATTATGCTTAATTTAAATTATTCTTCAGAATATATTTAATCTCTGCCAGTCATAATTGCAGAAGGGGAAAGAAGTTTCTCCGAACTAAAAATAATTTAATCTTACTTAAAATCGTCGATGTGTCTCTAGAGATTAAATAACTTGGGTTTAATTGCAATAGAAAAAGATTTGTCAAAAGAAATTAACTTAGAATGCATTATTGACGACCTTGAAAGTAAGAAAGCAAGAAGAGTGAAATTTAATATTTTATTCTGTAGAAAAATCATTACGCATGTCATACCCTATAATAAACTTTACTTTTTGAATTGTTTCATTATATATCCATATTCATATTTTGTTATCTTATAAATATCTTTAACAGGTGTGATGTGAAGAAATAGTTTTGCCAAATTCTGTATTTGCGAGAATATAAGGAGACGTCTTTTTCAAGAAAATTAAGTCTGTAATCGTCACTCGTTCCACATTCGGAATTTTACTGATGAATTAATTAAACTTGTCACTGAAGCTTTCAAAAATAAAAATCAAGTTTCCTTCTACCTGCAAAGAAATTTTCTTTAATTTATTTTGACACTAAAGAGACACTGGTTGACACTGGTTGAGAAAACGATTGGAGGTTTTATAAATGGCACGATAGCGGCTTTGTCTCTAGAAACGGGCCTGGGGTGAACCCAAATGTATTTCTTTTTCATCAATTTATGGTAAGTCCCTTAAATGCTTTTGGGACTGAATCTTCGCTGTAAATTATGATTTAGTCTAGTCTTTACATGACACAAACATACTTTGGAAGAGGGTATGTGAAGATGTCAATGAATTAAAACTCAAGCTAATTTAACGTTTTGCCTTGATAACTTCAGAAAATATTGTACCTCGAATATATAAGTAAAAATAAGAAAATATTGTACACTGTCTAAAAATTAAAAAAAAAAAAGAAATATCTTTTCTATGATACTAATTTAGCTGGCTTATAATATTTAATCTAATTTTAGCATTGTTTTCCTCAATTGGTGCAATGTCTGAAATGTATAATTCTGATGGAATTTTATCTTCCTACCCGTTTCCAAACAAATATCATACAAATGCATCCATGGAGCTAACCGATGGCGCTGAAACCTCAAAAGCAGAAAAAAATATAGTCTCATCGTTTCTCCCTTGGTCCCTTCATCTATTTTGCTGAATCTGTCGTACAGTGAAACCTCTGTACAGAGGCCACCCACCCCTCGAAAGAAAGTTGGCGGTTCAGAGGGGTGGTCACTCTAAAGAAGTTTCATGTTTGGAGTTAGAGAATGTGTATTTAAGCAGGCCCAAATTTGTTCCTTCTTACAGACTAAATTTTATGAGCCATCTAAAGAAGCAAGTAATTTATTCGAAAATTTGCTTTTTTATCTTTCTTTTTCTGAAATAAGATGCATTATGTGTTTGCTTGGATGATTGAGCTGTCTTGAGGGTCACTTTTCGCTCAGTTTTGCTTTTTAATATGAAAATTCCCTGGTCGATTTCAGAAATATTCGCTATTGGTGGCCAATAATTCAGTTTTTTTCTGTTCCTCTTTGAAATTTCAAATAGGTGGTGTTGCTTGTTAAACGAGGATTTAGATCGTAGTTTGGAACCATCATCGCATTCTTATTTATTTTATTATGAACTGATTTCTGCATTGATTAGAAGAGTTAGAAAGGAAACAGGCCTGGATTTGATCATTTCTACGCCCTAACCCAAGGCATAGTCTCCGCCCCCTTTAAAAAAAGCCCCGTCCAATCTAATTTTAATTTAATATCCAACAGTTTATTTTTGATTCACTTAATACGGTAGTTATAATCTTCGAAACTCAGCAAATTTTTTTATTCGACATTACATTTTTATTAATAATAAAAATATTAATGCGACAATAGTGGTAATGTCCATATGTGAGTATAGTAAATAATTTTATAAGGAGTGTTATATATATATATATATATATATATATATGAAATGAAATTCACGTATGAAAATGAATTCTAGATTATTAAATTTTCAAATTAGAGTCCAGTATATATTGCTTCAAATTTTTTTTCTTCTTCATTCTTCTTTATTTTGTTACATGTTTATCCCCCATTTAATGCTTATCACTGTCGTAAAGGTTGATCAGTTGGATAAAATATTAAGAATAGTTGCATATCTACAAAAAGCTTTCTACTAAAAGAAGCTACTGTAGCTTTCTGTATTTTTGAGTAAAAGTGTTAATTATCACAATTGTTTTTATTTTATGTCATATGTAGTGCTTAGTTATCAGAAATGGTTAATGTTACCAATTGGAACATCGTAAAAATAATAGATAAAAGTTTTTTCTTGGCATCCTGCATGACGGATAGATTTAAAATTTAGAAATAGAATATAATATGAAATATGCAAAAAAGTAATTACGCCTGAATCTCGATTAGGTCTGTAATGGGTTAAATGGATTCTTTAAAGTATTAAAAAATAAACACGCGTGATTAAAAATGAAGACGGTTAAATTGAAATTCAAGAACTGAATTCTTGCTTTGAATAATATGTACTCTTTTATTATTCAAATATACTCATATAAATAAGTACTTGGCAAATAAAATTTTTAAATAATTCAATTTTTACATAGGCATTTTTTATATCATTCTTTAATTATTGTCTCAAGCGACACATTTTATAGAACAATTCCTTCGAAGATCCGTTACTACATGCAAATGCGATTAAATAAACTGTGATTGACTCTTAGCAATTTTTAGAAGACATGATTTCGTGAAAAAACAAACTGAAAGAAAACACAACAATAATCTAACATAAATAAGTCGGAAGGTAACAATTTAATAAACAATTATCATTACCATAGTTCGTAATAGCTCTAAATAAGTTTAGCAATAATTTAGAATATTTTTTTTTTCAAAATTAAGAAACTTTTTAAAAAATTTATTTATTACAATTTTTCCACTCAATGCATTTACAAAACCGTTCTTAATTCTATTTACCTCTGTAAGAAATTAAAACAAATGAACAGTTTAAACGTTATCAAGCCAGAATCAAATCAATTAAAGCCGACTCTATGTCAGCAGACCAAGACATATTTCTTGGCATCCATGCCGAATAGACGATTAAGATAAGGCCAACATTTACGAAAATCGTGCCTTAGTCATCAGTGACGTCACTAGCATGTCGAACCCGATTGGTTCAGTTATTCAACATGACGAGCTTCCGTGGTAGCTTCTCAGCAAAAGAAAAAAGGACCTATGAGGCTTCGCGAGCTAATGAAAACGGTTTCAAGGAACGAGAAGCGTAACCGCTTGCCGAAGATAGGAGAAAATTAAGTAGTGAGATACCGCCTTGACCGGTTATCGGCAGGAGCGTACCCTCCTTTGCCAATGAAAACGCTCCGGTTTTGACGCCAAATCTTCGCATGCTCTCATAGTAAAGGGATAGTGCTTACACGTGTTAATTTACGAAAGCGTTTTCGTCTTACGCGGATGACCGCTCCAAACACAGAAACTGTGTTTTGAAGTTAAATAAAAACTTATAAGTTTTTAGATTATTTAAAACATTTTTTTTGTTTTTTTTTCGATTAATTATATTCTGTTTCTGTTGATATTATTAATCTCTACAAATAATTAAGGTAAATGTGTGCGTATTTTTACAAGATGAGAAAGTAAAATCAAGTTAATTTCTTTTCACTTTTTGGAAATAAACTTTGAAAATATTATTGCAGAAAATAATTTTGACTATATCTTAAAATTCAAAACAATCTTTTAAATGTGAATTGTTGTCGAGCAATTGTTTTCCTTAATATTAACAAATTTCAGAATATATTTTTATGCATATTTTGCAACAATATAGATCACAATTGTTTTACGGGTTGAAAATTATTAACGTTTTAGATCAGTTGAACAACATTTAACATATAACATTTGAATTGCCTGCGAATTTGCACATTCTCAGTTTCACTTAGCAATGAATACTTATCAGTATGCTTAGTTTTTTATTGAGTGTTTGTAATTTATTTTTTATTGTATGTGTGGAATGCAATGTGTGTTCTCATTTTGCCACTTAAAATGTTTATCATGTATATCAGTAGAATTTTAGTAGAAAAAAGTGTTTAAAATATTTAATTATTTGTAATTTGTGTTTAGGCTATTTGATGCATGTTATACAGTTTCATAATAATAATTTATATTGTTGTAGCATGCATGGCTTTTTTTAGTGTTTGTAATTTATTTTCTATTGTATGCGTGGATGAAATGTGTGTTCTTATATTTCTACTTAAAATGTTATCATGTATATAAGTATAATATATATCTCTTATATAAAAATCCAGCGAAATCTGTGACGGTCACGTGGTTTGGTATTTCTACGAGCCACAGATTCAGATCAGACAGTCTGTCTATACATTTTGGATACATTTTTTTATTCTGAAATGATTTAATATCAACTTTCATCATTGTGTGTATTTCTTTTTGTATTTCTTTTCTCTGAGTGTTTGGAAACACTGAATCTTTTTGCTAAATTATAGGATCTTAAAAGTATCCTACTGCAGTTATTGCTATTTGACAGGTGTTTTGTTTTTTCTTAGCCGAGTTTAGCAGTTTCTCAGACTCTGTGTCTACGTCTGCAAATTAGCATACACAGGGGATAAACAGACATTATCTCAGAATTTTGCAGCTACCTTTCTTTTTTATTTTATGTTGATTCATCTATGCGGAACTAAATAGAAGTTATAATAGAATTAATTTATTTTTCCACTTCTGGGAGATCTTTTTGTTGAATTAGGATGTATCGTTCAGTTCCCATCTTTTTATTTAATTCAAGATCGCAAAACTATTCAGAATAGTTTAGTTTTTGTTAAAAGGTTTCTTTCTTTTTCGTGCTTGATTTTTAAATGAATATTTATGTATTTTATATTTTTTTCCTTAATCGTTCTTTCACTGAAAGGCTCCTTTTGCTTAAAGATTTGGATTCATCAATTTATAATTTTTTTAAATTTTGTATTTCTGTTAGTGGATTTTGCATTATCCTCCCACAAAACTAAAGTTAGTGTCAATTGATTCATCAGTTCTGTATGCTTTTTTTAATTTCGTAAGCACTCTGGCAATATGCATGAGATTTCCTTCAGCAACTTTCGTTAGTAAATCTGTCAATATCAGATCTGAGATATTGTTAGCAAGCCAAAAGCCTGTCTCAGACAGGCACAAATCTTCTGGTTTCAGTAGCAAAAGATGAGTGCATAATGCTGAGATTATTTCATGCAATTGTTCTTAAATTTTGTATAGAGTTTAAAACTATCACAAATTGAAGAAGTTTTGTAATTATTGATAGGCGAGTTTGATTTGAATACTTAGTACAATTAAGGCTTTTTAAATCTCTATATGTGAGCAGTTTAGAAATAGAATAGTCAGAATAAGGGTTGAATAATTAAAAAATTAAATAAAAAATTAAATTATCAGCAATTTATTTGTTTAGGCTATTTGATGCATGTCACACAGTTTCACAATAATAATTTTCTATGTTCTAATGAGAGTCAAACCTATCCCTTCCCCTCAAAAAAACCTATCGTAAAATGACAGTAAAAACCTATTCATTTCAAAATTTAATGAATTTCCCACTCAAAATTTAATGAGTTGCATAACTAAATTAAAGGTGGTTAACTAACTAAATCGAAACTATTAAAAAGTATTACAATAAAGCATCCATTTTTGAACCACGTTTCCCATTCAATGATAGGTAACCGCCGAATTTGGCCGCGAAAGCCGAATATGCAGCGCCACCTGGCAGTGCGGATTAGAGAGACGCTCCGTGTGAACACGGCCAACTTGTTTTCAGCTGTCTGCCGAATCCGCAGACACCGACCCGTGTGTACGTACCCAAAATGTATTGCTCAGTGTATTCAGTGTAACAAATATAAATTTAAGAAATATCATCTTATATGGCTTTTTCAAAATGATACTAAAATGTTGGTAAATATTGGGTTGTTATTTCTTCTGTATCTACATCCCCTAACAGCTGCGCTCTAGGTCAAGGCCCAGGTTGGCCCTGTGGAAAATCTGGCCCTGAATGAAAATAATATATTTAGTTAAGAATTCTAAGCATTTCATAATTTTATTGGATTGCTATTTTATTAAATGTGTTAATGTAGAAGACTGAAAGTGATGTGAGTATACAAGACCGATTCATTTGTTTTGAAACGATAATAACTTGAAATGAAAGGGGTTAGCGTCCAAAACTGAAAGCCTTTAGAGAAGGATGAAATAGATTTAGGAAATGTCGTGGACAGGGGTAAAATAACAAAGCTACTATGAGAGGTTTTATATAAAATCGTGAAAAAGCCCTTATCTCGCAGAAGAAATCCGAAGCACCCTATATGTTCTGTGGAAGTCATAATTTGAATTTAGTTCTTGAAGACATTTCAAAGTCATCTTCTCTTGCAAATTAATTTTTGTGACTTTAGAAAGTATATTACTTTTGCAAGTTCAGTCATACGTTGGGATATTTTGAAAGAGCCTGTTAAATATCTGGCTCGAAACGTCCTGTCAGAAACAACGTGGGAATGTTGTCTTAAAAGTGGAAAATTTGTGAGATACCTATCGCCACAATAGCTTTATGAGCATATTAGTGGTATGGAAACGAAATCCTAAATCTTATCAATCGAAAATAAAGTTCTCTTGAATTTTTATAAAATTTGGCCATTTGGTAGGACATACTTTATAAAGAAATATTGTGAGCAAGATATTTTAAAATTCTGATACAGATATCGGTACTGCAAAATCGCATTAAATTTTTTTTGTAAAGTATCGTGAATCGGAGTTCGTATATTCTTTTAATAACTGCAAAGTGAATAGTTGAAGAGTTAGTTGAAAGCGACATTGAATTTAAGAAACAAAGAACTAGGCAAAAAAAAGAAGTTTTGCTTTGAAGGAACCGATCAGCCTATTTCATCTGGCTAGAATATTTCCGAATTTAATATTTTCTAATCATAATAGATAATAACATTTTTTCAATTCATTTTTTAAGAATAAATTTGAAATTTATCATAAACATAAGATATCATGTCGATTTTTATATAATTAGGATAAAATGCAAAGCAGACTGGAGACGATTTTCTTAAACTTGCGAAGACTTAAATGCGATTTTACAAAATGATATTGATTGCATTAATTTGTTCAATGAAATCAAAATTTGACGTCAAGTTTTTCTTTCAGGGCCACAAAAGGGCAATATTTATTTAAAATAATTTATTTGAAATGATCAATATTTTGAGACTGTTAAGATAAATATTTTGACCTTACCTATTTCTGTCGGGTATACAGAAAAATCTTTCTCATAATTGAAGATAATGAAAAATTGCTGGAGGTTTAGTATTTAATAAGGACGATTTATCTGCTTGGCCATTTTATCTGTCGAATCCGAGTTAGCCAGAAAAGTAAACTGTGACGATATTATGAACGAATTTGCTATAAATCATGCAAGAAAATGAAACAAAAATAACATATTGTAACCTTATTCATAAAATAAATATAGCGTAACAGCATTTAGAATTTTATTTTATGAGCTTCTGAAGCAGTTATTTTTATTTGATTTATGAACGATTTTGAGTGTGGCTGAAAGTTAACTTCCTAAAAATAATTTATCATTTCATTCAATGAAAAATGTTTATTATTTTCATGTATCCTTAAGTCCTTAATATACAAATTTGCGCAATGTAATAAACAGCAAAATGCTATAAATTATTACTTTCTGTTCGAAATTTGTTTCAAGGCCCCGCTTTTGTTCGGACCTCCCGTGTATTCAAGAGTTCATTTCTACCTTTCTTGAGGGCTTCGGATTAAGAAAAAGAAGCTGCTGTTATGGGTTGTTACCATCAGAAAAGCTTCAGCTCAATAAACTTTAGGGAAAAGAAAGGGTATTTTGACCTATTTCTCAACAGCTATCCACAAATCGATCAGGGAGATACTTTTTCAACTAAAAAACAAAATTGAGAGAAAAGAAAAAGCTCAATTATCGAAGCAAACTCGAATTGTATCTTATTTCTTGTTTCAAAAAAAGGAATCTTCGAATTAACTACTTTTTTCTTTAGATGAATCTCAAAATTCACTTTATCAGAAAATTATGGTTTGTTTAGATAAACATTCTGTATTCCAAATATGGAATCCCTTTAGAGCAGTTACCCCTTTGAAGGGCCAATATTAATAGGAACGGAGGGTGGTCTCTATAGAGAGGTTTCAATATACAACAAACTCACCAAAATAGATGAAGGGTCCAGTGAAAAAGCGACGAGACTCCTTTTTTATTTGATTAATCTAATTAAAGAGTAGCTACTAGTTTCCTGCTGTGCTGAAAGCGAAGCCGCTGATGTTTCTTTACGTTAAAAATTTGCCCGGTATACACTTGAAATGCCGCAGGCATTGCGTGCTCAATCTCCCCTTTTCAAGTGACGCATGCGCAAGAGAGCAATAAAAAGCGCACTGCATATCCGAAACAGGATTTGGCGACGTCAAATGAAATTGCGCAAAGAAAAATTGGCGAGAAACAGGTGCGCACCGTAGACTCCAGGTTTACCTTATATTTTATGATTTTCAGGATTAAAATCTCAGAGCCATCTGTTAGCTCCATGAATGTAGTTACGTGCTATCTGAGTTGGAAATGGGCTGGCGATAAAATTCCATTAGAATTGCACATTTTAAAGATTGGACAATAGAGGAGAAAAATGGAAAAAAATTAGAAAATAAAATGTACGCCAATTAAATTAGTAACATAAAAAGTTTTGAAACTTTTAGTATGGTGTAAAAAAATTTTTTGTGGTAAATTATTTTCGGTAATTATCATGGAAAAAATACAAATTCACATGATTTCTTATCAATTAAAAATTTTAGAAAATACCCCGAAGAACACATTCCCCCTTACGATATATTGTGAAAAATTTCTTTGCTCTAGGTCCAGAGGCCTGCGACGCAGAGATCAAACGCACACTACAGATACTCACACATTCTCCATTTTTATTAATCATTCTAGAATGAACGCTGGTATGAAGTTATTTGTAAAACTGACAATTATCTTAAGATTTAATTTAGTAATTCTGGTTTCAACAGATTTGCATTTGAATCTTTCCCATCCATATTCAATTATCATAGATAATTCATTTCTTGGAGGACGTAGAAGAAAACTAACGCTTAGATGCGATTACAAAAACTCTACCACTATTTTAATACAATCTTTCCATTTATAAATTTTCCTATTAAACGAATAAACAACTGTTACAACTTGATTTATTTTTTTTTATTTTAAAGCTCGGACTCATGTCTTGGCTGATGAACTTAAACAGAAGTTGAATTAGGTATAAATTAAAGAGTCCAGGGAAAGACCGATGAGGTTCCATCTTCTTGATTTTTATCAGTTAATTAACTGGCTGTAGTTATATATATGTTTGGAAGCAGATGAAAAGAAAGCATTCCAATAGAATCATAAATTTCAAATTTTAGAGAACTGAGGAAAGCAATAATAAAATTATAAGCTAACTAAATTAGCAATATACAAAATTTTACAAATTTTTAGACTGTAAAAAATAAGTTTTCGTTACAATATTTTCAGAAGTTATCAAGAAAAACGACAAATTCGCTTAATTTTTTAATTAATCGAAATTCTAACGAAAATCTCAAAGAAAAATGTCCACGCAAAACAGATTTTCTTCTTTCAAAGTATATTTCTGAAGAATTTTCTTTTCTCCAAGTCTCACGGTCTGCGAAGCAGAGCTGAAACATACACCCGTATAAGTATACACCCATTTTTCATTTTGTTAACATAAATATAAATAAGCTAGAGTTTATTTTTAATGTTTGACAAATCGTTATTTGTTGTATTGCCTAAATACTTTATTAAAATAAAAATATTTGATTTAACATTGTAATTTGAATGTCCAGGCGATTGAAATTTTTTTTTTATTCAGAAAATTCAAATTATCCATTGAGGATTATATATTAATATGATAATTGTTGCCAAATTCGTGCAATTTATTTTTTTTTGTGGTGTTAAACGTTATGTTACACTGTAGTGTTTTGCAATAAAAAAACAATGGATAAACTATCTCAATCTAAAAGACCGCATTATTCTAGAGTTAACGCCGTAAGAGTAGTTCGAAAGACTAACAATTTTCCTACGAAATAATTTAGTAAGTATTATTTGATCAGATTTTCCTTTGAATCATTCACATTTCGTATTCCTATTTTATAGTTTGATATAACTAGTATAATGAAGCCCAAACATTTAGGGCATAGAAGTATTTACACATTTTCTACCACTATTTTAATGCCAAATTTTTATAATAAAAATTTCCTTCTACAAATTCACCTCGACCACTGCGGATTACTCGGTATATTTAATTAAAATTTTGGACTTTTACGTCTGGCCTGGTGAATGGAAATTACAGTTGACGTTGTTATGAGTTGAATGGTTGGCGTGATTTTTTTTCCGTGATTTTGATGCGTAAGGACCTTCTGTTAGCTGTAAGGATGTAATTATATCATATCTGTATGGGAACGTATAAGAATACAATTACATCAGAATTATACATTTCAAATATTTACCAACTGATAAAAACATTATTAAAACTAGAGAAAAATTGTAATTGTTTAATATTTACTGTGTATTACTAGCAAAATTGATTGCTTCGCCACATATACGATAAAAAAATTTTAGAAATGAATGAGACAGCGGATAAATGGAAAGTTAGAAATGTATTCAGAAAAATTAGTAATGAAGAAAGTGAGCGGCCCAATCGGAAAAAATTTTGTCAGCAGACAATCCAGCGGGAGTGTTCTTTCTTCGACTTTTCTCATATTTTAACACAATATTGCCCGCTTTGTGATTCGTATATAGTGAAGTGAACCGAGAATGCAGTTTGGAAGACTTACTTTTTTCCGATAGGAACAAAAATTTAATAAAGATCTATAATTTTGCTGTCACGACCAAATACCAATTTTCTTTTATCTAGCTTGTTGCATCTTTGTGTTAAAGTTTTCACATACCCACAAGTAGAAAGAAAGGCAGATCGCCAAACTTTTGATAGATTTGATTCACAACTTGACAAAGATCTACGATTCTAATGCTAAAATGAAGCTAAATTTCATCTATCTAGCTCGTTGCATTGTTTATTCATTGTGTCCACACGCATACGTCCGGACAGACATATATAGGTTAGACGGATTTCGTCCGAAAATCGGCTTTGATGTTATGACTACATAACAAATTTCATCAGTTTAGCTTGCTGCGCTTTTGAGTTAAGACATTATCAGTACATCCGTGCTACGCCACTGTTTGAGACATGTTCTTTGTGTGACTTTCTTCTGTTACGTACTGAAAGACAATTTTTATTGCATTCGTAACTGATGTTGAATTTCTGTAGTGTGGTGAGCTCTGTTATAATCGAACTCCAATTTTAACTAAAATTTCTGCTCGGTTTTCTTATTTTGATGTAACAAGCTTAACATACACAATTGAAAAATTTCTTGTAGTCTGCAAACAAAAACTGAGTTTATTTATTGAAATAGCAAAAAAAAAAAAAAAAAAAAAACATATTTTTTAAAAAAAATTCTCGACTTATTTTTTCAGTCGACTTATATTTCCATTCAAAGTAACGATTTTCAAGTAACTGATTTCTTTTAAATTTTTGTTTGCTTGTTTTTATCGTTTGCGGAATAACCGCATCGACTATGTAAACAAATAAGTTATGCCGACTCTAGAAAATCGACAGATATTGAAAATAGCTATATGAGCTAATTTCGGAACAATAAAAGACTAAACTATTTTGGCAACTATGCAAAAAGTCAATTTTGACAACGCCTTTCACATAAGTCAGAGTCGGCATTTTCTCCACGAAGCAAACCCAGTTTTGGCGATTTCGAATTTTCTTTTAAGAAAAAATGTTTAATCTAAATATTAGGAAAATATTTCTCAAAAATACCGATTTGGGAAACAAAATTTCATCTTTTTTCACAATATTTGAATCATATACCTCCAAATATCGTCGATGCTCAGAATAAAATATTACGTTCAATTATTTTTTTCAAAAATTGTTGATAGACCTGACCAAAATGCCGACTTCGAAAAAATCGTGTGTGTGGGACACTCACCCCCTTTTCACGTCCCTGGCATAAGGAGGTGCAAAACTTGTACGGAAATTAATAAATGATCCAGAAGCAGCGTTAAGTGTTAAAAACATATAAAGACTGTGATAACGTCTAAAACTTGAACCGAATAACTATTTTGAAAACTGTGTTAAAAAACTGACTAGACAGAAAATAAATTGAAAGTAAATTTGCCAGTTCCGACTTCTGATCCTGTCGCTCAAATATAGCTGCATAATCCAGACATCGTGTTCCTGTTGTTCCGTGTTTTGCGTCTTCCCGTGATCCAGTCTTCGTCTCAGCCCTCGGCTCTCGGTTCTTCTGTTTCCTGGTGAACCAGCGTAATGTTCTTTCCGTAAAATTCCGGCTTCATCCATCCACCGGTTTTCCTGGCGTTTCAGTATTATATAACCTGTTATTTACATCTTTATACTCCTCTGAAGTGTTTTATAAGATAACGTCAACTATTAAAGTGTTGAGTAATTTTCTGTATTTTTTTAAACAGATTGTCGGATTATAAAAGTTTTGCTGTAATTTTAGAGTTTCTGTACATAGGCCGTTCACAATATTCGTAAGCACCAAGGGGGGGCGAGTGATTATGATTTATTTTTTATTGAAGGGGAGGGGGGGAGTGAGTGAGTGATGCTTTACTCGTAGACGACATTAAAAAAAATACTTATTTCCGAAACTTTCTGAATCTAGAAAACTTAATTTTAAAAAATTAAATTTGAAAAAGGTAAAGGCAAAAGAAAATTAAACTTGATTTTGGTGAATTAAATTGAAAAGGAAAATTAAACTTAATTTTTCTTTCATTTTGTGCAGAGTTAAGAGTTTTTTATTTTGAACAGTCCATAAATTTTATTAGATTATTTTTTGCATATTCGTTTCTGTAAAAAAAAGAACGGGGTGGTGTAGTTTGTTTACGTAATTATAAGAGGGGGGTTTACGATTTGCTTATTGCTGACAAGGGGGGGAGGGGGTCACAAAATCCAAAAACATGCTTACGTAATATTTGAACTGCCTCCTAAATACTTTCGCCAATAAACTAGTGTAATTTCTTGTAAAGAAAATTTGAGTAGATTTGATTTCTGTTTGTTTAAATTTGTTGTTAATGTGGATTTTGCATGATTTTTATATCTAATAAATTTATTTCAGTCACAGAAGTAAAATATATTTCTAACGGACTACCCATTTGCAAAAGGTGTAAAAAAGGTGCGACTTGTTCAGACTTCTGATGAGCTACAGTTGATAACAAACCCTATCATGCGATTGTTAGAAATTAATTTTATGTAGCGATACTATGATGAGGAAGTAACGATACCTACACCCCTATTGGAAAAAAAAAATTCCTGGATAAAAAATATATCGGTTATGAACATGACACCTTCGGTATGATACTGGATCCGGTATCATACCGGAAACGGTGTTTCATAAACGTATTATACCGATCCAGTATCAAGGAACCGGTCTCTTCATAAACCGGTATGATGCTGATCTGGTACGATACGTTCCAGTATGAAACCAGAACCGCAGATTTCATACTAGAATATTGATTATAGAATTTGTAATGGATTAGGTACATGTTAGGAGCACAGGGATTTTCACCATAACATAATTAAATCATTCAATAAAAAATATATCGTATATATATACGAATCACTTATTTTGTTGGTACGACGTGCTTTAATTTAAACGCACAGAATAAAATATTTTAGACTCAAAAAAGATATTGTTCTTCAAAATAAAACTACAAAGAAAATTATGAAAGTGATAACCAAATGAATAAGAGTTACATAATAATATATATTCTAAACCTAACTCTAAAAAACAAATTATAATTATTAATAAAGAGATTGTGGTTTACATCTTATCATCATGAACGTAAAAAAGACAGTATTATGAATAAACAAAAGTCGTAAGCTGATTTCCTTTATTGCTTTCACCTTGTCAAGAAAGTAAAATTTTTGGCCCTGAAAAGGGCTGATTTTGTGTAGAAAGCATCAGGAAGTCAAATCTGGCATTGATGTATCCGAGAATTCTCTTAAACATTTTTAAAAATGATTCAATTCTATTCCACGAAACAAACCCATACATAAAATCATGAATATATGCATTGTAAATACAATATATTGCCCTTCTGAACATTACAAAAAATTCTTTTCTTGTATATACAAAACATTGCATTTTGAACATGACAAAAAAATTTTATTCCTGGATATAAAAAACATGATTTGAAAAGTTTCCATATTATTCACCGTAAAAGTCAGACATCCTTTGAATAAGACATAATAAAACAAATTTGTACTACATCATTACACTAAAAAAGAATTCTCTTAAACAATTGTATAATTTTAAAAAAATTAATACGTATGGTCAAAATTTAAATTATATCAAAATATAGTACATACATATAAAAGGTTATTTACTGTTCACCGTAAACAAATTAATACCTTTTGAAGACACATACTGAACAATATCAACCTGGTCTAGACAAACAACATAGGTCATGTGTAACAGTACAGTAAATCGATTATCCAGATTCAAGTATCCGAAATCTCAATGAAAAAATTAGAAATGAGTCTTTCTAAAATACATCAAGTCGAATTTACGCCTAAAACCTCCATCTACACGAAACATTTCTGAATGCAACATCCTACACGAGGGCTCGTGAAGGGAAAAAAAAGCAATATACAGCAGTGATCGTAAATAGACTTGTTTTCCTGGGGAGGGATTCAAAAGCAAAAACAAAGGAGAAAAAGTATCCTACCTCCCTGAAAAAGCAAAAAAATCGACAACGAAAAAAAAAAACAAATTATTGTCCGATGGGATGAGCGGTATTCTTTGAATTAAAAATGTTTTGAGCATGATCAAATTTCTTGCTTCAATAACGTTACGCTGTAATTTTGTCATCACTATTAGCACTTGTTACTCGTCGACAGCCTTGAAGGCAATAAATTTAAAGTAGCATTATCACTGCACTTTTTTTTACTACTTGCTGTTGTTTATAAGTGGATCCAAAACCTCATGAAATACCTACATGAGGTTTTCTGAGAAAGAAAATTCAATTGAGTCTCCACATCGCTTCAGAGCACTTACATATCTACATTATTTTATATTACATATCTGCATAAGAGAAAACCTGTATCATTATTCAACTAAGTAACCCTAACACGTTTTGGAGATCTTCTTTCTTCAACATAATTCCAAGTTGAATTCCAAACTGCATTTCCATTCAGAAATAGAAGAGGATAAGCCATAGGATCGCTGAATGTGATTAAGGCTTTTTTTGTTGTAACTGTAAACTGATAAATGCAAATCTGATTTGTGGGGCTCTCACTTCGACAAACATTGCAGCAACCCCTGTCTTTGAAGTAGGAACATTATACCTGGCAAGTCGAAATCTGGATGTTCCATAAAACTTTAACATTTACAGTTGGATTAGATTGCATCACTGATGCATCTGAGATATGATTTCTAAATGGATTTATGCTTGAATAAAGTCCAACTTCTCATTACAGAGTGAAGGCAGGCTTGATTATTCTCCATACGTCTATTCCTTGCTTCACTGAGTCAGATATGTACAATTGTCCATAGCATGTCTGTTCAATTTGAACAGAGAGGAGAAACCATATGATAAATCTGACTTCGTATATGGAAACACTATGGGCATTTCCAAGAGGTGCCTTTATTTCAGCCCCCATAGATGCAAAGGCTAAAGGCATTATATTCTCGAATTGCTGTTGATAGTTTTTTACTTCCCGAATTGGTGCAGTGATAGTTGCTTGAAAAGTTCAGGAGCTTCTGTCAGATGAACTTTCAGATCATGACAGCATTTGGTATATTTTTTCCTTCCACTTCTGTTTTGCAATAAAAATGCATCAAAATTCGCACACATCAGACATAAGTTGCTACAGATATGTCTGGGACATTCACCCCAATTTGAGAATGAACACGAGCCTAAGTTGATCAGGACGTTTTCTGGCTCGCTGCTTATCAGCTTTATTTCTAGCTGATCTCCTTTGAAGCGTGCGTTTCATCAAAATTTTCATTTAAATGTCCGAATGCTGTTCTGAACAGATTGTAATAAAGGTCTTGCAGACTCATTTGCTGAAGAAATTAACGAAATGTTGAAAAAAAATCACTTGCAGCACTGCCGCCACGCTTCGACATAGCCGAATGTAAACAAACCTCATTGCTCATAATGTAAGAAAAGACTTTTCCGCCACGTTCTATTTCCGCTTTAGCTGAGTATGTACAGATTTTCAATGCATATATCTATATTTTTATGCATGTGTTTGTATATATCCGGAATAGAGTGAATCATCTTTAAAAAATGTTTAAGATAATTCTTTTCGAATTCGTCAATTGCAGGGCATAAGAGAAATTGCTGTTTTGAATATATCAGTATATAAGGCATTGTTATAATTTTAAAAAGCAGATAACATTTAAACAGTAATATAATCTATATATATAAAACGCATGGAAATAGTACGTGGCAGAAAAATTCTTTTTGCCGATAAGAACGTTTGTACAAATTGTAACGGTCAACTGATAATAGAAATAAACAGAACCACTCATTTTTTTCCTCCAAAACTGAACTTTTCGCATTTCTTAATTTGAACTTTGTAATTACGGAATGATAGCCTTGCCAGAATCCCCAAACCTTCAAACTCAATCCAGAAGCTCCATCTTTCGAGGAAATACCTTGCAGCATTCACAGAGCAAAAAACTATCAACAGCAAATTCGAGAATATACTGCTATTAGCCTTGCATCTTGGGGGCTGAAATAAAGGCACCTCTTGGAACATGCCCATAGTGTTTCGGCTATACATGCAACGATTTATCATATGGTTTCTCCTCTGTCTAAATGAAAAACATGGCTATGGGAACAATTGTACATGTATCTGACCCAGCGAAGCAAGGAATAGACGTATGGAGAATAATCAAGCCTGCCTTCACTCTGTAATGGAGAAGTTGGACGCTTTATTACGAAGCATAAATCCATTTGCGGAATCATATCTGCAGATGCATCAATTGATGCAATCTAATCCAGCTGTAAATGTTAAAATGGTTTTTATGGAACATCCAGATTTCGACTTGCGCAGGTATAATGATGCACCTACTTCAAGAACACAGGTTGCTGCAATATTTGTCGGAGATGAAGTAGAGCACCCAGCAAATCGAGATATTTGCATTTATCCAGTTGCTAACAGTTAATACAAACAAAAATATTTCACCACTTAATCAGTGCAGTGATCCTATGGTTTATCCTCTTCTATTTCTGAATGGAGAATGCGGTTGGAATTCCAACTTGTAACATGTTGAAGAAAGAAGATCTGCAAAACGTGTTAGGGTTACATAGTTGTAATATTATTCCTACAGGTTTTCTGTTCGTAATGCAGATATGTAATGTAAATAATGTAGATATGTAAGTGCTCCTGAAGCGATGTGAAGACTCATTGAATTTTCTCTCTCAGAAAAATCTCATGTAGGTATTCATGAGGTTGGCCGTTCACTTGCCAAACCAACAGCAAGTAGTAAAAAAAAGTGCAGTGATAATGCTACTTCAAAATTTGATGCCTTCAAAAGGCCTGTGCAGCGGGCTGTACAAGAAAGCTAATAGTGACAAAATTACAGCGTAACGTTATTGAAGCAGAAATAATTGAGTCATGCTCAAAAGAAACATTTTTAATTCAAAGAATACCGCTCATCCCATCGGACAATAATGTTCCTTTTAGTTTTAAAAGAAAACAATTCCCTGTACGTTTGGCATTTTCTATGACCATTAATAAATCCTAAGACCAATCTTCTAATAAAGTGTGTTTGGTATTAACTAATCCTGTTTTCACACATGGCCAACTTTATGTTGGTTTGTCTAGAGCCAGGTCATTTGATAGCGTTTCAATTATCTCTTCGACCAAAGAGGTATGTAATTGTGTTTACAGAGAAATACCGTGAACATTATATTTTGTATATAATTTAAATTTTGACCTGCAATACAGTATTAATTTTTTTAAAATGTATATCAATTGTTTAAGAGAATTCTTTTTTTAGTGTAATGATGTAGTGCAAATTTGCTCATTTATTAAGTGTCTTATGAAAGGATGCCTGACTTTTATGGTGAATAATAATGGAAATTTTTCAAATCATGTTTTGTATATACAGGAATGAAATTTTTTGTAATGTTCAGAAGGGCAATATATTGTATTTACAATGCATATATTCATGATTTTATGTATGTGTTTGTATATATCGTGGAATAGAGTTGAATCATTTTTTTTTAAAAATTGTTTAAGAGAATTCTCTGATACATTATTGCCTGTTGAATTTGACTTCCTGATGCTTTCACTACATAAAAAACGGTCCTTTTCAGGGCCAAAAAATTTTAATCTTTCTTGAGTAAGGTGAAAGCATTAAAAGGAAATCAGCTTACGACTTTTATTTATTCATAATACTGTCTTTTTTTATGCTCATAGTGATAAGACGTAAGACCACAATCTCTTCATTAATAATATTAAATATAATTTGTTTTTAATTAGTTTTTAGAATAATTATATTGTTTGAATTTTGCAACTCTTATTCATTTGGTTATCACTTTCATAATTTTCTTTGTTAGTTTTATTTGAAGAAAAATATCTTTTTGAGGCTAAAATATTTTATTCTGTCCTGATTTAAATTAAAGCATCAGAAGCAAAATAAAGCTGATTCATATATATATATATATAAATTTTACAATATTTTTGCTAAGACACGCAGTATTTTCATATATATCATTATAGCAAGCGAAGCGAGCAAGGTTTGAGTAGCAAACACGGGAGGATTGCAGTCCTCCGGGGGATTGGCGATCTTTCGCGAGCAGGGGCTGAGCCCCCTAGTAATAACTAATTTTATTTTTAAAAATTAGATTACGCCTACTTTAGGGGGCTTATCTCTCTCCCTCCACGGATCCACTTCCATACACATATATGATTAATCAAACTTTTTATATTACAAGTATTTAAGTTATTGTTACGCACTTATTACATGTATTTAAACCAGTATACTGTCTAAAATACTTCCAGTATATTTTTATACTGGTTCAAAATTTCCAGTCTGGTATCAAAATTTCCAGTATGGTATCATACCGGCTTCTAAATTTCCAGTGTGGTATCATACCGGCTTCAAAATTTCCAGTATGGTCTCATACCGGCTTCAAGATTTCCAGTATGGTTTCATACCTGCTTCAAAATTTCCTGTATGGTTTCATACCGGTTTCAGAATTACCGGTATGATTTCATACCTGCTTTAAAATTTCTAGTATGTTTTTACTGGTTCCGGTATCATTTTTACTGGTTCCGGTATCATTTTGTTACCGGTATTTTGAATTTTTTCCAATAGGGTCACGATATAATTCCAGAGAAGCGGAAGGATCCAGAAGAATGGGAGACATTTAGTGAGAAACCAACGACATACATAAATGAATCGTTATATTGAAAGACTAAGGGTTATCAGACAGATACCCGAAATGATTTAATAAATAGCCCACTAATTCAGTGTAATGAATTGAAAAGAATTCAATCAAACTGAGTAGCGAAGAAAAATTACTTTAGTTCATGCCTCCTAGACTTTTAATGGTAAAAGCGATGTCATAAAGGATTCAATACATGAATCTCAGTGTAAAAGGGCTCCAGAATTTTGTTATGATGTTCAAAACTTCTTAATTCCTGCGAATAGTTTTGAAAGTTATGAAGCTGCGAATTCGTGTAGTTTAATAATCTTAAACTAATTTTAAGAAACTTTGAATGTGAAAAACATTTATGGCAGTGTTTAGTGTTGACGACGTTTTGGACTTACATTTAAGAATTACATTATTCTATTGATAGGGTATCCGATCAAAACGAATTCGATGTTGGTATTGATTCAAAAAGATTTGATAGTCACGAAATGCATTCCACTAACTCTCACGTGTTACATAGCTCTCATAAAAGAATGAAAAGTGATCTAAAATTTATCTATTTAGTGATAAAAGCAGTAACAAATCTGTTTTCCATAATTATATCATTTTATCATTTGTTAGACGAGGACTGCCTGCAGTAAGCAGAAATGTATTCAGTTGCTTAGATGTGAGAAGAGATGTAAATGTTTATACATAACGAGCAGATTTTGCTCGATATAAACCACGGCAATATAGTGAAAGAAGAGCTAATGAAACTAATAACGTTGAAAGGGAGGTGCACCGGTATTGATGTTTTAAAGGATTTCATTAACATTGAAGAAATGGATATTGACCTACAAAAAATTGTTTCTATAACAGAAGGGCGGTGCACACACTATAGTGGGATAAAACATTAGTGTCATTCAACAGCCTAAGCAAATTATTAGACATTCTCTGATTGAATTTCATTTTTTAAAACACCAGAAAGTTCTAAATGGAAGCAAGGTTTAAAAATGTTTTCCAATATAATGCTAGTTATAATAAAATTCGTCACCTTTCTAAACGCCCAAAATAGCCCTCGTGTTGCTTCAAAACCAGATGTTCATATAACTAAACTAAAACTAAACTTTATAAATGCAAGAGGTCTTAATAAACGAAAATTTGCACAATTAGCACAGGGAAATTAGAATCCATATTCTGGGATTTGAGCGTATAACAATGTTCGACGGCGCAGTTACGGTTAAGTTCTTAACCTGTTTGTCAATTTATTAGATGGAATAAAGCTCTTTTTGAATTAAAAAATTATAGTTTTGATGAATTTTTAAATATACATTGGTTAAATGATTCCATGCTCTGATGTGACATCACTCAGCATTTCAATGAACTGAATAGAAAACTTCAAGGAAATTGACAAATTATAATAATGATTTTTGAAAATATTAAAATATTTCGGACGAATCTTGATATCTTCACTAAAGATTTGGAAATAAAAATCATGAACTATTTTCCTCGATTACAAAAACGTTTCCAAAACACAATAATTTTTAAAAAATATCTTAACATTCAAGAAAATACAATTAAAAATATTTAACCATTATGCAGGAAATAAAACAAGTTTTCCGAAGAGATTTTATCAATTTAAAAGTTTGGAAAATACATTTTTCTTTAATTTATATCCAAGCAAAATCTATTTCGAAACATCGGAATTAACTGAATTTATGTGGCTAGGTATCCATGATTTAGAAATGGAATTAGTTGAATTTCAAAACAACATAGTGTGTGAAAATAAATTTGAAAATTTAAAAAAGTAGTGCAGGTAATAATGATTACACACAAAAATAAAAATATTTAATTAAACGTATGGGATTCTTTAACAAACAATTTTATATAAATGAAGAAAATCGCTAATGCTATTTGGGTCCACATATCCGTGTAAAACATTGTTGTCCTCGATGAATTATATAAAATACTAGCAGTACGCGCACGGCGTTGCCCGTGGAATCAGGACTTCAAAAAAGGGGGTAAAAAAAGTGCCCACAATGGCACGAAAAAGTTTTGAAAACAAAATCAAAACAAAAAATACACATTGATATTCCCGCTTATTTTTCTTTGCGAATGACGTCACCTGCCGCGAAGAAGGTTACGTTGCAACAATGCATTGTGGGATGGTCCGGAGAATCTCTCGCTGTTAAAACTGTTTGAACCGATCAGGGAAAAATTAATTTTTAAAAAACGAAAAAAGATATTTTAATAGTTCTTGTTTTAAATCCGACATAAACGTTCCATTTGTAGGCTGAAAAAAATGAAAATTATAGAGATGTTAAAACGTCAGATGCAATAATTTAAAGAAATCTTTATTAAAAATTACCATAAAAGTGACTATTGTTCAAAATGTTTTTAAAATTCAGTGAATTACGTTAGAAATTCAAAACTAACTTCATTAGAACGGAAATCGCATTCTCTTTCCGATGGTGTATCTATTTTTGTCGTAAACTTATTCGAAACTATTCTATTGAGAAATTAGTGCTAAAAATCAACCAAAACAACACAAAACATTAAATAAAAATTTTTCTAGAGTAAATTTCAAAATTTCGGCTTCGAGGTGCATTCAGTCACCATTACGACTACCTGTGTGCCAAATTTCAAGGTTGTAAGTGCGATAGATTCGTCTGGACATCGCACGCAGGCACACACACACACACACACACACACACACATTGCCTTTTATAAGTATAGATAACAACAAGAACAAAGTTGGATATCAATTGACTGCAACATGCGTTAAACTAATGACCATAATATTAAAATCTATCTGAACATAAGCAACAACAATTATCACATTAAAAATACTTTTCAACTTTATTATGCTTACACATATCTGTAACTATGTTCTTAATAAAGAATATTTCATATTATATACGTGCTTCTCTACGTTCCTTGTCCATTCAAATACTCAGCTCAGAGACGTTACTCGGAATGATGTCATTTGGAAAGGTAATTCGAGGTATCAACACATTGATATTAATTTTTTGACTTCGACCTTTATTTTTGCTTTTCACTCTGAACAGTAAAAGTTGTAAAACAAAAAGAAAATGCAAATTTTTAAATAGGATTTTAAAAGGGAGAACACGAAAACTCAAGAAGCAACTGTCTAGTTTTTCTGATAACACATTTCCTGTGGTTCCAAATTATTGGTACCCTTTTTTACTATACTCCCTCCCTCCCTTTCCAAGTGACACCACTTATTCAGTAACCCACGAGTTAGTATTGTAAAATGACGAACAAAATACCAAAAATGGTTCGCCATCACTGGTCTAGGTCCACCAGTTTGCGAAGTAGAGCTCAAACACACACACATACAGGTGCACTCACATTCTGTATTTTTTAGCAGAAATATAAATATGCTGCTGTTGTTTTTTAAATAAATGTTTGAGAATCGTGAATCGCTTTTCCTGTACGAGAAAATACAACGTGCTGTTATTTTGAAGATTCCCATAGACAGCTCATTGCAGTT
>BGPR01001685.1:132946-145784 GCA_013235015.1 Araneus ventricosus | reverse complement strand
AGATGCTTTTCGGTCTGTCCATAAGGCATACTTCACATAACAAAAGAAATTTAGTTTCGAAATGTTCTCAAAAATCAAGTGTCTCACCTTAAGATCAGGAAATGTTTTCAAATTGCTCAGCAGGCAGATGACGGGATTTCAGACCAACAATCGTCCATTCGCAATTTTGATGAGAGAGGAAAGGATCCCTTCTTAAAAAGCGCGTTTCATTTTCTCGAGTTTTTTCAGTCTGCTCGATCCATCCTTTGCAGTCGAGGACAGAGATGCTTTTCGGTCTGTCCATAAGGCATACTTCACATAACAAAAGCAATCTAGTTTCGAAATGTTCACAAAAATCAAGTGTCTCCCCTTAAGATCAGGAAATGTTTTCAAATTGCTTAACAGGCAGATGATGGGATTTCAGACTTTGAAAGTTTGTGTTCTGGTTGCATATTTTCAGATAACAAGCAAATTTTTGCTTGTCTCTGGGCTACGTGTTTGTAGAGAATAGTCATGAGTTGGCTTGGAAATTATTTTATTCCATTCGAAAAGCATTTTATTCTACTTTTCGAAAATATTTTATTCTCCTACCTTTATTCTTTTTTTCAAAAATTAATATTAACTTTATTATTTCCATTTGTCTTAAAAAATTATATTTATTTCTTTAAGTATGGCTTTTATCGTACAGAATTGTGCTTTGTCCTTTATGTCATTCTAATTATGTCATTCCTTTATGTCATTCTAATTATAATCACCCCAGGGTGATTATAATTAAAGTTAAAGTTTCAAAACGCTATAAAAAAAGAACCACTGATCAGAATGACGTCAAATTTGAACGGAATATTATTGAAGACGGGGGAAAACGTATGGCATAAGAAAAAAATAGTTCTAAATTTTAGCAACAGATGGCGCTGTAAGCGTCAGAATATATAAATTAAAATACCTGTCATTTCCCTACAGCCTGGCCGTCCCGATCACCTGATCTTAATCCGTGTGACTTCTGGCTGTGAGGCTATCTGAAAGATGTTATGTTCAATACTCCGATTGCGCACTTAGCTGAATTGAAAGCACGCATTGAGCAACACGTTCTGAACGTGACCCCGGAACACTGCGATCAGTTGTGGAACATGCTGTTTCTCGATTTCAACTTGTTGCAGAAAACGGTGAGCAGCATATTGAACATGTTTTGCACCACTCTCGCGAAATTTAAAAACCAATTTGATGGATGCTTTTTATGCGGTTTTTGGCCTCGGGACAATTAAAAACCGATATGATGGATGCTTTTCATGCGGTGTTTGGCCTCAGGACAATTAAGAACCAATTTTTGCCATCCGTTGTGATATGACCTTGCCATGGTGGATTTGCTTACGTAACTAACAGTATCACACATGTACAGTCATGCACACTGAACAGTATAGTCGGTTCAACGTGTAACTTACACCTTAGCCGTTATTTTACTATTCATTTGTCATTTGTAGTCTAACCCTTTTAGGATGCGTAAAGCGCCATCTATTGATAAAATTTGGAATTATTTTTTTTCTTATGCCATACGCTTTCCCCCTTCTTCAATAATATTCCGTTCAAATTTGGCGTCATTCTGATCAGTGGTTCTTTTTTTTATACCGTTTTGAAACTTTAACTTTAATTATAATCACCCTGTATACTGCCACGATTTGTTTTATTTTGTGCTCTTCTGTTTTGTATTCTTTTGCGTTTTCTCTCTGTATTGCTTTTTATTGCGTCGTATTTATTGCCCATCGTATGGTATCGTGTTATTATTTCTGTAGGTATAATGTGAATAAATCCAGAAATTGTTCGACCTTGTTTTTAACCATTAACGCTCAAATTAATTAAAAGCATGGATTTTAATAAATTTCTATTAAATCATGTTTAAAACACCAAGACTAAGTTAACTATAAAGTAAAATTTTAATCGGAGAAAAGAATCTCTTCGATACAGTTTTCTTATTTTTTCAGAAAAATATTTTTAAAAATCGGCAAAAATTCATTTTCAAAAAAATAATACATTTTACAGAAATATTGGATTTTTGAAATGCAGTAAAATATCAAAAAATAAAAACCAGTTCCTTGCATTACGTAAAAAATAAAACGGAAGAAAAATCAAATAAACTTTAAAACTACACTTTGACTTCTATTTCGTTTTTTATAACCTATGCACTGGGGGTAAAACCGGGTATTCCAAGTGGCATAAGACCGGGGAAGACAGTATCGAGATTATTCCTCCGATGAAGACGATAAACACATCAAACGTCGATTGTTTATACTTTAACGATGTGTTTTCTAATTTAAATAAAGAAGAAGGGTTAATCCAATGTGAAAACTGTCTTAACTGTGTCCACGGAAGCTGCAGTGGCGCCGAGGAAGGAGAAGACTACTTTACATGTGAACTTTTAAACTAATACTCTTACATTGTCATATAAAATAAAAAGGATTGCAACTTTTCCACTGAAAATCGAGTTTTCCTAATTTCACATAACGTTAACATATGAACCCAGTTATACTCCACTAGTGGTTTAAAACCGGTAGTTTGACTTTCTTTCATATTTTTTTTATTAAAAAAGTAATGACACTGTGACCTTGCTGGAAAGATATATTGTACTCCGATAAGCAATGAATATTTCAATAAAATTTGACAAGCTCTATGTCGAGTATTTTAACTCCAACAGGCCTTCGAACCTTTTTACCTCACTTTCCTCTAATCAAGAAACTTATTCCGGAAAATATCTCTGACGTTCATCTGAGGCAAATCAGTTTTAAAAGTGTCGATCTTCTAGATACCACCTGCAAGTACTTTACTTTACACTGCGACACACCCCTGACTCCAGAGATAAAAATCTCCGGTTTGCAGTTTGGATGAGTGTGCGTAGAAACTTTATTGAACCAAAAAAAAGTTTACATACAGTGTTTAACATCGACGAAAAACACGTGAAAATTATAAAAGCAATGAAAAATGTGTGTTTACATATGAAAAGAAAGATTCGCGAAGTAAAAACAATTTTAAGACAGGTCCCAAAAATTCGCTGTATCTATATACCTGTAGGAGGACTGATTAGGGTCCTAAGTATTGAACCTCTAGAGGGTCTTAGTCCATAAGTCTGAGGTCTTGGTGAAGAAGAGAAATCCGGATGAACTGGTTGCGTCCGGTGGCTGTTTTATGAGGTTCTCATTTTCAGTGAGGAAAGATATGAGTTTATCTTTATTTATTCTTGATTGTTTATTTGAAAGTAAGCTTTCCCACCCAAGTTGAGTATTTTCTGCACTTGGTTTTCTAAGATATGATAACGTCATGTGACAAGAAGTTTCGTAGTGGAGGTGTCTCCCTTTTCCCCGCATGCGTAGATATCTAAATGATGAAGCCGATATCTATAGAGATAGCTGGTAAAAAGACCGAGGCATGTAGCGAAGAGGATGGATTCTCTTGACCATGAAACAGGGGTTAGAGTTACTTTAGGGAATATATTAAAAATTGCTCTCCCAGTGTCGCCTGCATCCCTGTCTTGTTGCCATTTATTGAGAGAGAGGTTCCTAAGCATTTTTTTTCAGATGACAGTTCGGGGCCTGAAGATAGAGGCGAGTCCCTTCTTTAGGAGCTTGTTTGTCTAGGTTTTCTGCTGCCTCGTTACCGACGAAACCTATATGCACCTTAATCCAGTTAAGTTGCATTGATGGGTTCGGAAGGAGGGCTTATTGTGTTTCTGGGATTAGTGGGTTAGAACATTTGAAGGAAGAAATTGTTCTGAGTGCCGACTCGCTGTTATTCCAGATTGATGTTGATATTCTCTTAGATTTAGCCCAATTTATAGCCTCTTTTAGTGCTAAAATTTCAGCTTGAAATACGGTATTATGTGGGCTTAGTTTTGCTGTCCACTGATGAATTTGGACGTTGTTTTGAATGACACAGAAAGCGCAACCTGTTTCACCTTCTAGATGTGGACCATTTGTGTAAATATCCTCAGCTGGGGAATGAGTGTCACAGACTATTGAGACCATATCCTCTAAATCAAAAATAGCTGGATGAATGATAAGAGGAGGATTTGGTTGTTGAAAATCCTGATATGCCAAGCTTGAGCCTTCCCAATTGCAATACCTGCGAAGGCGAGCTACTCTAACGAGAATGTCATTCTGACAAGTGGTTCTTTTCTACAGCTTTCTGAAATTTGCACTTTAATTAAAATCACCCCGTGAACTAGTTAAAACGCTGTAGACAGTGGCTTTTAAACTCTGGGCGATTCCATTTGTAAATTACCCCCTGTGGGGAATGGGACCCATGTTGGGAAACAGTATCTTAGAAGGAAGCAGAAATCCCGCTCACTTAAATGCCTATATTTTTCTAAATCTTAATGAAATTCGACTGGAATTTTTATATAAGTTGCCCTATACATCTGGCTTTGAAGTAATGAAAGAAAAATTACACTATATCTCGAGCATGTGCAGTAAAAATTATTTTCAGCAAATACTCATATTTCCTATAATATTCATAGTGTAAACTTCAACTTTTAATTGAATTACTTCTCCAAGGAATTTTAAATTATTGTGTATGTTTCGTATTATTTGGTTGAAAACTCTTCATCTTATAAGGAGAAAACATGTGGGAAAATTTAGGATTTTTTAAGAAAACCTTTATATCTCCCAGACTATACTTGCTATAATTACGAAAATGCATGTGAGCAATTTGCATATTACGCAAAACGATCGATGAAATTTATAAATCATTATCAGCTTTCTGTGGAAGGGAGTGAGCTCAGAATTTTTTCTTCTTCATCAATTGCTGGTCGGTCCCCTGAATACCCTCATGACCGAATATTCATTGTAAAATGTGAGTAAGAACCTATTCTTTACATGGTCAAAGTTCAAAGGCAGTTGTTCTAGCCTTTCTGGAGAAGTTCAACAAAATGTGAAAATCCCAAAGTATCCGGATACTTTTTGTATAGTGAATAGTGATATAGTGAATAAATTTGCTACACCTATTTTTTAAATAAATGTTTGACAGATAAAGATTTGCTGTATTGACTAAACACTTAATTAAATGATGGATTTAACATTGTTATCTAAATGTCCAGGCAACTGGAAACTGTTTCATTTCTTTGTCGTTCTCACAATTTAGAAAGTTGTAACTCTCTCCATTTAGGATATTATGTTAATATGAGAATTTTCGTAAAATTCACACAATTTTTTTTCTTAAACAGTAAAAATATTGTATTTAACACGGTTATCTAAATGTCCAGGGAACTAGAAACTCTGTTTCACTCTATCTTATTTATTTTTTGATTTAAATTTATAAGATTAGAATTCTGCATTTAGGATACTATACTAATATAATAATTTATGTCAAATTCAGGCAATTTCATTTCTTAAACTATCAAATATCATGTTACAAAACGGTATTTCGCCATAAAGGAAACAACAATACATGAACATTCAGCAATCGAAAAGGACGTAATTATTCTAGAGTCAACGCCGGGATGAGGCTGTTATAAAGATTGATAATTTTCTCACGAAATAATTCAGAAAGCGATGTTTTAACAGATTTATTTACCTTTGGATCAATCACGTTTGTAAAGCTACAAACGTAACGTACTACGTTCCAAAGCTACTCAATATTCATTTATGAAAGGATGTAGAAAAAAATCCAATCATGCAGCTGGCAATGGACGATTTTACGAAAGTTTTACCATTATTTTAATTCAATATTTAACTATATAAACTTTCTAAGAATAGCTCTCGGCGCCTTTAATAAAAACACATTATTTCTTTAATTTAAAGCTTGGTCTTTTATGTCCAGGCTGGTGATCAGAAGTTACAGTTAAAATTGCTATCAATTGAGGTCCAGGTGAAAAACGATGGAATTCAATTTTTTAGGATTTTGAGGTTTCAGCGCCATCTGTTAGCTCCATGTATAGCTAACCTTTAGAAGTGTTTTGAATCAATAAAATTTGTTGGCAAAAAGAATTTTTAATACAACAGTGACAGTATTAAAATTTGTCACATTCCCATTCGATTTGAAATAGGCACTCAGCAATCCAAGAATAAGCATATTATTCTTGGATTGCATCAGCCTTTAGGATGCGAAACTTCCAAATGAATGAGCCAATTTAAACATATATCTGTCTTTCGCAAAAAGTATAATCAAGTACTGCACGCATTGTCACGTTATTGACTATGAAATGTTCTTCAAAACTGAATCCCGTGGGTCTTGAAACAAGAAATGACTAGAAGAGGATAACAAAAAGAGTCGTAAGCGACAGAAAAGCACAGAAGAAGGTTACATGCTTTACAAAATAGAGTCGCAGCATTATAGATATTGCATCTGAAAATTGAGACTGGAAACAATCGCTCGCTTAACCTTTTCGTTTCAATTCAAAAGTAAGCAGCTTCTCCTTGAAATACAAAATTTTCGGAGTGTTTAAACAAATAGCGATGTTAATTATAGTATAAAACATGTACTATAATTAACATAAAGTATACATAAGTAAAGTATATATAAGATGTATATAAAGTATACTCATCATGAAAATAATTACTTTACAGTACTTTTTGTTGTGTAATTTAGTGAAAACTTCAGTTTCTGTATAGTTGATTTCTATTAGCTTTGTCTCGAATGATAAAAGTACCAACAAGAAAAACAGAAGGAAAAACTGTATCAAGTATACTGAAAACACTTTTTCATAATGTAGTGCAGCGTAAATTGAAGGTATCAAATTAACGCATCGTAACAAACTCCTGAACACTTTTTATATTATGCCAATGGGCGACCATAAACGTTTAAGAATTTTATGATGGAATCTTTGATGATTTGAATTTGCTGTATAGAATATAACTCGAAAAAGTAAAGAGCACAAACAGCAATTTTACAATAAAAAGAGTTTGTTTCAAAAAAACTCTACAACATTTTTCATCTTCCTAATTTCAGGTTCCAATTTTAAAAAGGCTTTAAATTCAGAAAATAGTTATTGAGGAACAGGAAATATCTATAAATACTTCGTTACATTCACAACTTTAGATTTAAGCGATAAACCCTCAAGTTAGTCATGGAACAAAATTCCCCTTCACACTAATTCTTCGGCAGAGTAATTGAAAATGTGTCCAATAGCAATATTACTTCAAATTTTTCCATGAAAATTCAGACTTTATTGAATGTCAAATAAAGTATTAATTTAGGGTTATGAAGACAGAACTTTTCTTGCAGCATATCAAAGTTATGTAAGTTATAAATTCTTTTACTCAGCGTCATATTTAGCCAATGTATCATACTGTGCATCTGATTTTTTAGTAAAAAAGAATCTGAAATTTCAAGACACTGGTCTATATTATCCAGTGAGATAAAAGCAGCAGCAAGATTATTTCATTAAAATTGTGCTTTTATAGTTTTTTAGATGCATTCTCTGAAATCAATGTAAATTCTTTTGTCGTAAAATTGAGTGGATCTGTGCTATGGCAACTGTCATCGTGAATGATAGATTTTCATAAATATTTTCTTTGAAAACAAATTATTACGTATGTCTATTAAGTCTACTTATTACCTTTTACTTTTATTAGATTTTTTATGTTCCATTTGTTGATTTCACACAATTCTTAATGGAGTCGTAGTTTTTGTTGTTTTGTAATGGATTGCTTGATGCATTTTTTAAAACCAAATTCAAATCAGAAAACAGATACGAGTTTATGATTGATTAAAGAAAAAAACTGATTGAATATTAAATTACATTAACTGCCATAGAAAAACGTAACTGCTGTGGATATAAATTAACCATAAATAAGAGCGGAGGTGAAAAACAACTCTTCCATGATTATTCAAAAGCTCCTTATGACAGTGATTTGTATGTTCTTGAAATTAGCATATTTATATTATGACATTGTTGTGGCGGTTTGTTGTATTAGAAAACATTAATCATTTCCGTTAAATCTCAATAGATGATTTCGATATATAATTTCTTAAAATTCAAAATTAATAAAAATGATAACACATTAAAAAATTTGATGTTTTGTGGGGCATGGAGATAGTTATGAAAATATTATTTGAAAGACCTGAACAGACAAAGATAAACTCATTTATACAAAACAAATACATAATACAATTCCAACAGATTAAATATTTTAGATCGTCAGTTGAAGCTACCAAGTCTGAAATTATACTCGGAATAGACAAAAATTATACTCATTTATTTTCGAGAAATATTTTTCAGCTGATGAACTGCTACTGATCATTAACTATATTTTTCAAAACCCCTCTTGTCCAAGGCCAAATAAAGAACCACGGTTTGCTTTATTTTCAATTTAATCAACGAAGAATTAACTTGACCCCACAACTTACCATTGTAGAGGGAAGAGACTCATGTTTATAAGGAATGCCGCTGTTGAAGAATTAATTCAATTTCAGGAACCATTTTTATTAGATGGCTAAGCTCCACGACACAGCACATTAAAAGGTACAAGACGCAAGACCGAGAACAACAACACAAGACAAGTACACAGAAGAAGAAGAGAGAGGGGCAGCATGGGAAAAACCCGGATGGCTCTAGTTGCGCCACCTGCCATAAAAGGAGAAGACAGTGAATTGTAATCGCTACACCATCTAAAAATTATTATCAACCGTTTCGTTGCAATGGGAGATATATCCGCTCGAGATATCGTTTTCAGAAATTCGTTCGAGGTTTCTCGTACTCTCAAAATTTCACATACCAAGAATTCTGTACTGCCAAGAATGCGTACACATATTCAAACGAAATTGTAACCGTAAACAAAAATTTATAGAAATCTAAAACTTTTTTCTCTTAAGAAGAGTGCGTTTACATTTTAAAAAAGTAATTATAAAGCTTCGTTGGTATTCGTAAATGATAAACTGAAAACTAAACTATTTCTTTCTTTTCATCTTAAAAGTTATGAAATTAACATTTTTATCAGATTCTATTTTTCTTTGTTGGGAAAACATTCTTTCCTGGCATTATTTATTTTTCAAAATTTTAAACCAAAATACCATCATTGCAGGAAAAATAATGTTATAGAATTAAGTTGCTCGCGTACATTTGTGTTGCTCGACTGTCTCGTCTGTTAGCATTAGACAGTGCTGACTTGTTCATAATAGATTCTGGATTTGGATTACACCACCTGCATCCCCATGTTTAGAGCCATTTGGCTCCTTTCCGGTTTGGATGGATGGAGGTGAATTTTATTTTTTAGGAAGGACAAAAACATACAACAAGGACAAAAACAAATAATAATGAAAAAAGAAACATACACTGGACAGAACATAGAAAACAAAACAAAATGGGGGGAAAATACGTAGAGGATATTTTGTGGCATAGTGCATTGGATCTCCTTTTCCTCCGCATGACCAGCTGTCGTGTGTTCGAAGATTGAAGCGGTGAAAGTATGAAGGGAAGGGCCCGTGTCCTGTAACGAACATTAGCTCTTCTCTATTCCATCCTACTGACTTGTTTGAGACCCTAGACACTATATCGTGTATACTGCGGCCAGTTTCTCCGTTATCCCAGTTGTCTTGTCAGATACTTAAACCAGCTAACCTTACCTGAGATTTCAGGTAGGAAAGAAAGGGTCGCCTTTTGTGATGGCTTCTTTAGCTAATTGGTCTGCGCATTCATTTCCTAAATAACCGACGTGGGCTTTGAGCCATCGCAGGTGAATGTGTTTATGGGAGAGCGAAAGGGCTTGAATCTCTCGGACCATATTATGGTGGGATTTAGGATTAAATATGGTCATCAAACTTGACAAACTGTCTGTTCAAATTTTGATTAGTCTATGAATGAAAGAAGCTGTTTCAATCGCCATTTTAATTGCAAGGATTTCTGCTTGGAAAACTGAATTGCTGTGATCAAGTTTACCTTGACATGAAGCTATTATTCCATAGTTTTCGAGAATGCAATATGTGCTACCAATGTCTTCGTCCGTTTTAGATCCATCAGTATATAAAGTCTCCACTTCTAGACAGGCGGAAGCGAGAAAGTTAATAATTTTTTTGCAGTACTCTACTAATAAGAAAATAAATTTTAGAATCATTAAGTCTTAGTCATACCTTTTCCACTGAAAGCCTCCTTGTAAAAAATAAAAAAAAACACAAAGCACGGTACGCATGCGACACATCATTATTTATCAATAAGAGATGTACAATGTTTTACGAGATTTGTTTTGTAGAGAAATAGAAAGATTACTATGAGAGTATCCTATTCACAAAGAGCTGATTTCTTCTCACGAAACGAATTCTGGACGTTATATGAGATGACAGAATCTTAGGCTTTTACGTGGGAGTTATTGCATTAGAGTAGGAGAGGCCGGGGCAATTTTGGTACAGGGGCACGATTACATAACACTTATATTTCATATACTATTGGTCGGAGAGCGCCATATGTTATTTCAGGAGAAGCGTCTCGGACGTCATTAGCACTCACATCGGTTTGGAATTTGTCTTGAAAGCGGACCGTGAAAGGGACAACTTTTACTGAATTTTGCAAGTTTAGTAAGTTTTTACCCTTACTAATTGGCTTTAATAGAGCCCGTACTATTAGAACAATATATCTTATTATGGATTACCCTCTTAGATTGTTCTTCTGTGGTTATTTTAAGCTCTTTACTTGATTGTTTTCCTTGTTAATAAAGCTTATATGCTGAGTTATAACAAAAAAGAGATGATGGAGCAAGTTTACCAAATGGGCCAAATTAACACACTGTGTATTAATATTCTGTTGCCCTCTTATTTCTAGTTTTTATTCATTGTATTATTTATTCAGTTTAAAAATGATTTGGAATTATAAAGAGAAAACTAAAAGAAATTAAAATATTCATACACAAGTGATGAAGATTGTAGTTGCAAATGTAGAAAGTACCCCATCTCTGAGAAAAGTAGCTCCGGCTTTTGGATTTAACTTCAAAACAATTTCCAACTACGGAACAAAATTCATTGCCCTAGAAGAACTTATAAATGCTTTGGAGGGCTATGAAATTGGAACCAGCAGCTGGAGCAGAGGTTTTTCTTTTCTTTAACAGAAAAAGAAACTCCTTGTTTTGAAAAGAAATTTGGGAAATGTTGAACATAAAAAGAAACAAAAAACCAATAAAACTTTTGACTCTGATTAAGAGCATGACAAGGAAAATTGTGCGTATATTTACTGTTTAAAACCATACGAAGATTCACGATAAGAGGACCTGGCGAATAGTGTGTACAATGCACCGATTGAAAGAGGTGGGCTCATGAGGACTGTATTACCACAGGTAATTCAAATTTTTTGTTTGTATAAATTGTGAGAGCGATTTCGAAAAAGATAAGGATTCACCACAATTATGGCTTGTAATCCATTATGTACGCACTTTTTAAAATAAACTAGGTTTCTTTGGATTTAATTTGTTGTTTCTGTTGTTGCATCACAGTAAGCCTTATATTTAATCACTTTCAGTGGTGTGTAAACGTGCCCCAGGCATTGTGTAATCTTACCCCAGTCACGGGACAAATTTACACAGGTGACATCATGTTTAAGAAAATAATATAACTACAAAAATATAATAATTTAAGGTACTTAAAATTATGCATCAGTTTTCTTAAAGCCTAATTTATTAGCAATGAAAACGAGGAATTATTGTAATGAATAAAAATAGAAAAATGAAACTTTAAATAGTGTGTAAATCTGTTTCGGTCTCTCCAGGTAATAATCAAGAGTATGAAAAACAGCAGAGCGTCATATAATTACATTTTTATATGGAATTAAACTATCGGACTTGTGAAAAAATTATCGTATATAATACAAAGATGCATTGGCATGAAAAATAACTAGTTTCAATATTTGAAACATAAGAATATCAACAACCCTTCAACGTAAAGTACCTATTTTATCCACATATTATGCTTTCCAAATATGTAAATCTGAAGAAAACTATTCTCGTAACCCATTTAATAACAAACAAGACATGGAAAAATTGAACTTGATCTAATAATTAGTTTCAGAGATAATGGCTTCTCTGCAAATATTGACATTTTGAACATTTGAAGGGGAAGCTTCCGCGGGCAATCTTCTGGTAGTGATCTATCAATGGGGTAATATTCATCTTTACGTTAATTATTTTGAATTTTGATGTTTTGGAATCTTTATTGACTGGCCTAACCTCAAACAGTGGCGGACTGGCCAGGTTGTCAGCTTGCCCGATGGCAAGCGGGCCCCTGTAAATATTAAACAATATGGCCCCCAGGCCCATGTTGTCTAAGATCTAAGGATAACCAAATCTAATTAATATGGGCCCCTTTTATCTCCTGGCAACTAATATGTTCCAATCCAGTCCGCCACTGACCTCAAACACCCATACTAGTATCGGTTTCTGGGGCTCCCCTACCCGCCCCCATTTGGTGTTAAGATCTTTCCTCCAATCTCTGAATAGTAGTAGATGATCGGGTTGTTTCTGCAATAGCTACATTGGCGCAATAAGCCCTACCCTATGTGACAAAATCTACGAAGGATTTAAGCCAAGTTGCTTATCTTCGCATTCTTCTCTATGAACCCAGGATAAATAAAACTCATTAGGAATTGATATTTTTCATCTCATTATCGGAAGCATTTGAAAGGTCCAAGAATAAAGCATTGAGGTTCCAATATTTAAAATTTTTTCTTTCACAGGAAGCTAGCAAACAATATGAACACCATCATTTTTTAAAATTAAGTATTGAGGCCATACAGCAATTCATGAAAATTTATTTAAAAAGCAGCTGTAGCATATTTATATCTCTACTATTATAAAAGAAGAATACGTGCGCCTCTATATGTGTGTGTTTGAGCTCTGCAAGGCAGACTTCTAGACCTAAAGCATAGAAATTTGGTACAAATTTAATTTGGAAGGGGGAA